>PVIU01017968.1:0-40322 GCA_004026605.1 Ondatra zibethicus
GAGGGAGGGAGGGAGGGAGGGAGGGAGGGAGGGAGAAAGGAAGGAAAGAGAAAGGAAAGAAAGGAACAGGAAAAAAATCTTGGACCACTTGCAGATTTCCATAAAGTTAAGGCAGAGGACAGGAGGAAGCTGTGGACATAGAACTAGGGAAGGGAATGGACTTGGGATCCATCCTCCGGGGCCCTGGTGACTGGGCTTGGCTCGGAAAATCCCATCCCAGGGCAGACTGCTCTCCCTCTCCCATCCACACAGCCAGACACTCACACAGGTCACATCCTGGCCTCACAGAAGCTTAAGAAGAAGGAAGGGAAAGAATCAATCAGAATGTCAGATTTCTTGAAATGTTACTCTACCTCATGGGTTCATACCAAAGACAAAATGAATCAATAATAAATCACACTCTGAGTCTGGGCATACCGCCAGTCTTGAAGTTTTTTGAAAGAAAAAAAAAATTCTTTTTATAAAGATTCCTATTTGACAGATTAGTAAATAGAGGTTCAAAGAAGTCACATGACTATATAGGCCTTGTAAGTTAGAGGCAGAGCCGGGTTTCAAACCTAGGTCTTTAAAATCTCACAACTGTTGTGAAGAGTCCTACCCACCCAGCATAGGAGATTGGGGACAGGTGATATTGGGGGCAACCATTAACAAAGTAGCAGTCTATTCCAACAGAGGGTTTCCCTACTAAACATCAAATGTGCTCTGCTGTACTGGGGAAATAGGAATTCTGTCTGGAGAACAGGGTAAAGTTAGTGCAGGAAAATCTGCGAGTGCCGATCTATAGCTGAATTTCTGGAAACAGCCCTGTTCACAGGCGGGAGATGGGGGGCGGGGATGTGGAAGAAGGAAATTTGGAAGGAACCACCAGTGAACTCTATTCCAGGTAAAATTTCATCTCAATCTAACAACACACCCTGGAGACAGAAAATTTTGTTTCTCCACCTACCTCTTGCCACTCACGCCACCTGATAACTCATTAGCACCCAGAGTAGGAGAGGGATGGGTTCCAGGCATGTTTGTGAGTCTGTGGGTCTGTTGGAAACATAACACTTCCACTGCCTTCTGAAATGAATTCCGTCAGAGAAGCAAGCGCTTGCAATCAACAGGACACGTATACTCCCCGGGTTTTTTTGAGGGGTCACCGTTTGGGCAACTGGGAATAGCAAAATTCAAAAGACCCATGGTGAGTGTGGAGTGCTCAGCAGTGCAGCTCAGGAAGTGCTGGGGGTGGACAGAGACTGGAAAAGTGCTTGGAAATAAACTTTGGAACTCCAGCGCTTGACAAGTTGGGAGCTGTGCTGTGGGAGAAGCCAAGGGAAAGACCTGCTTACCCTTCAACACTGAATGAACTCACTTTTGAACAGAAGGTTGTTGCTTTTTTTTTTTTTCCTGGCAAGCAGAGTATCTATACCTGTGGCTTCAGGGTTTTTTGGTTTTTGATCCCCAGAAGGTTTTTAGTGAGAGCTGGTTGCAGGGACTCTGAATTCTGACTGCTGGGGTTTGAATCTGGCTTTCTGTGACTAAGGCTAGGCTCTTCACTGACTTCTACGTCAGTGCCCGTATCTTTACCATGTCCAAGGAGAACATATTCCTTACAGCGCTCCTAGGGGGATAGAGAGTTCATGTGTGCAAAGTCCATCCTCTGACACGGGCATGGGGCAAACTCTCCATTCAGATGTAGCTCTTGCCACCTGGGCAGTGAGCTGGGAAGCGCTAGCCGCCAGGACCTCCAGCCAGCAGAGATGTGTTCGAACTGGTAATTCTCAGGGACACCCAGATAAGCAAGTTTTACATTTGAGTCACATAAACACATTGTGTTGTGTCCTCATCTGTAAGGGAACATCGGATGCTGGATTTTAAAGCTTCTGTTGCTAAAACGACTGAGAGACTTGGAGAATGACCTCAGAGAAAACTTGTCAGTGTGCACTAGGCCATTGGAAAATGGGTGTGGGGAAAGCAGGGCAGGGACTGGGAAGTTCAGCAAGTCAGCCTCTTTCTTCTAACACTTTCCCGGTGTGATGAAATTCCAAGTCTTCATCTCCAGCAGGTAAAGACACCATCTCCTAAAGCCCAAAGTCAAAGGAAAACTCATCTGAGTCACAGGGAACAATGCCTTCTACAGACCCATGTTTTCTTGGCCCCAATTTCAATTCTGGTGGAAAAAATTCCCTGAGGCCGACGACAGCTGAGCTCCTGGCCTGGAATTCACAAGTGGAGAAGGGGAAAATTATACCCTGAGGCTTGGAGGGCGCCTGCCTGGGCAGCCTTCATTCACATAAAGGCTGGTTAGTGGGCCTGCCACCTGTCTACCTCCAGCCCACGGAGCCAGGATGCCTAAGTGAGAGAGGGGTGTGAGCTCAGACTCTGAAAGGAACCTTCAGACAGAAAAGAACAGAAAGAGGTCTCTGCATCACCTCCCACCCCTGCTCCTGTTCCCTTCTAGATGACTTTTACCCCCACCCCACCCACCTCTCTCTCTTTCTCTCTCTCTCTCTTTTTCAAAAATAACCTTCAGGAAAGTCCCCATGTCTAATAAAATTGTTGACCTTTAGGACTGGTCAAATAGTCATGCCATGAAGGGAGTTCCCTGGGGTCAGTGTCCCCATCTGGGTTACTTTAGCCTACTCCACCTCCACTCACCGGCTCACAGAGAGTAAACTCAGTATGTTAAATGCACCACCAGCCGCCGTTTGCTAGGGTCTTCATGAATGCCCGTTAAGCAGAGGCTTAGCTGTGAACCCTGTTCTCTTATTTCCCATGGAAGTGCTCCACCCCCAGCAGCTCATCCTCACAGTCCCTCCTCCTTGTCTGAGACTGTGGCTCCCTCTGGCTTGAAAGGGGAAAGTGTCAATTATCTTGGGGGCTTCACTTTAAAAGCCAGAGGTGCAAAAAAATATGGCAGGGTGTCACCATCTCGCTTCTTTTACTTCAGCTTCAAGAGTAAGCTTGTCTGACCAAATGCAGGACGCCAGTTAAACAGGAATGTCACAGAGGCAACTTCTCTAATAACCTAAATATTTCCTGGGGTATACTTACATGTTGTATAACCACATCCTAAGTATTACATGGAAAGTACTTTTTAAACAATGTCATTTCTAGGACATTCCAGTTTCACTGGGCATGTATGTTTTGTATTTCAGAAATCCAGAAACCATTTTTAAGAATAATTCCACACCACTGACTTTCTGAACCCTGCTTTAAAGGTGGGGAAATGGGACAAGAGGAGACTTTATATGTGCCTGGAACCACTGCAATTTTGAGTGGCTAGATAGAGAGAGAGAGAGAGGAGAAGTTCCCAAAGAAGCACTTATTTCAAGACCAGTGGTAGTTGGACAAAACCACCTGAGAAGCCCAGCCTTAAGCTGCAGGATGGATCAAATGCTTATGGAGAACTCCAGGGCACCCTCTCAGGCAATGGTTCTCAACCTTCCTAGTGCTTCCGTCCCTTAACACAGTTCCTCGTGTCATGGTAACCCCCAATCACAAAATTAGCTTCACTGCTACTTCATAACTCTAATTTTGCTATTATTATTCATCATAATGTGAAATCTGTATTTTCCAATCTTAGGTGACCCCTGTGAAAGGGTCTCGACCCCCTGCTCTAAGGAGTCTGGGGAGTCCTTGTGCGCCATGTTTTTAAATAACGTTGATTCTCAATGAATGACTGAGTTCTCACGGTACTTGGTAGCTGACAAGCTGCTCCCCTGAGGGCTCTCAGGCTCAAGCACCTTTCACACCACATTGTGGCACACAGAGGGAGTGGTCACCCATGCAGAAGGGCGGTGGCAGATGAGGTCACAGCACACAGCTCCATAGGTAGCTTCGAATCCGAATGTTACATTCATCGAATTCATGAAGGAAACAAACGCACAAGGACTGGAGAGGTTGGCTGGCTGGAGAAAGCAGCCAGGCGTCTCTTGGCTGGCTAGCCTCCCAAGCTCAGTCTGTGCGGCCTGACACCTCGCTTGGACAAGGCTGTCCTGCCAGACCTTAGAGATAGCGCTCTATGCTTCTGTCAGTGTTATTTCAGAGAAGCAGAGGCCTTGGGAAGAGAGGAGGAAAGGGTGCCCTGTGAGGACACTCAGAGGAGCATAGATGACCATCTCCCCTCCCCCGGAGACAAAGCACTCTTTATTTTGCTTTCCTTCCAAGCCTGGGGGACAATCTGAGTTTGCACACAGGAGGCTGAGTGGGGTGTAGAGAGCTCACCAATGTCCAGGGGCCTCCAGGCCCTGAGGGTAAATTTGCCATAGCTCTGGGCATCGGGGAACATCTTACTCCCCATCCCCAACCCAAGAATACAGCCTTTCTCTCTAGTTCCTCAGACAGAGCCAGGGGAGGGCAGAGAGTGGAGAACAGAATGATTTCTAAAGAACACATGAACTGAGAAAGTCAGCTGCCTTGTAACTACCCCCCCTTTTTTTTCTGACTGAGTGATAAATCCTCATGGTAGAAAGGTTTGAAGATCCTGAAAAAAAATCTACCCATTATGGGTGAAAATTACAGAGATAGCTACTCCCCTGAGATTATGGTGTATTCCCTAAGAATGTATGATGAATATAATTGCTCCTCTGTCTCATCTGTTGCTTTGCATTCTGCTTTCCCAAACCTAACAAATCGTAATACTCCCCCCAGGCCGGGAACCACACATCAAAGAGCCTGTCAGGCTTCGGTGACTCTTCAGGGAGACACACTGAAAACGGCTGTCATTTATTTAACTATACTCTTACTTGAACTTTGACATTGCACCCAGTGTTTTCTCTGATAGAAATAACGGTTGGCAGGGACTCCACCTATGCCTTTGTCAGACCCTTTGGCACCTATTCCTTCCTGTCTAGAAGCTAACCTAAAATGGTATCTATTCTGACCCAAGGGTACGTGTCGTCTCATGTGTTTAGTCTGGGCTTGCTCTGTACAAAGCTCCATGTTTTCCAGAAGTTCCCTGAATGTTGCACTGTTGTTTTCTGTCAGTGCAAAGGCTGCACTTTCATCTGCTGCTGTTTCAGTCGGCAAATGAGGCTCTGCAGTTACCCGGCCTGTTTCTCTGGAAGCGTCCAGGCTGCACAAGCCACAGCCTGGCAGGAATTCTGTTTCCGCAGGCAACAGCTATGTCCCTGCTACTAAATTCAGCTTTTAATTAAATCTCTGTCATTTTATTTATCAATAAGACTCGGGAGTTAAAGGCTGGGGTGAAAACCTTCTAGCTCAGAGAGGTTAGTAGCAACTGGCTGACGTTCTGTCTTTGCTGGAGTCTCCAAAAGAGAGCATCCTTCGGCTCAGTCAAAACAAAAATCCCACGCTACTCTAAGACCCTCCCTACTACTTCCTGTGCATCTCTCTATCATCTTACAAACACCCTACAACTCTCTATGATTGCTTTCCATCAACTAGTTGCTAACTCAGCCTCCCGACCCAAGGTTGCTTTTATTTAATTAATGCAAATACAAACTCAGGATTCACAGTGTGATCAAATGTCCCACAGCAGTACAAGGTGAAAAGCCTCTACAGACACCTTCTAGAGCAAGTCCCAGTTAAGCAGAAGTGCCACTGTTACAGCAGAGTCTCAAGGCTGACAGGCCCAGGCTAGTGGACTCAGACTACTGTTTAAGAGACAAAGAAGAAATCCAGGGACCAATTTCAGGCATCAAAATACTCACTGTACCAGGGCCAGGATGATACAAGTCTTTAGGACGTTGCTACTTGGAGTTTTCACGGGACCACTGCTTGCTGATTTACTTAATGACAATGTTGGGCTCCAAATTCCTGCTAAAAGGCAGTCTTAAGTGTTCTCAACTTGGACAGGGCTGGCCTTAAAAATAAACAAATAAGTTACATAAGCCCAAATTTTGGAGGCTCAGGTTCTGGAAGCCAAGGCTGGGGCCAGGATGAAAGAATTCACTAGCCATCTTGTGGTTGGGCCTCACGTGCTGTTCGCTGTTCGTAGGATTTGGCTTCCGATTTGAATGCCAACACCCATTGGGAACAAAAAAGCAAGCATAACTGCTGGCAAGGATGCCAATCTTTCTGTCCTTTCTCTTCCTCCCAGTGTTGGATGTTCTGGGAGGTTCTGTGGTATTGGAGAATATCATCATTTTGCTTCAGTGGTGGCTGCATTTGGGGGAAGTGAGGTGATTGTGGTGAATTACTTTTTGAAAGCTTTCTGGGAAGACAGATGTCAAATTCCTCACAGTCACTGGGGTGAATGGAGCCCACCTGTGTCCAGGGCTCTGGTAAGGTGCAGAGTTGCCCTGAACATCCAGAGTAGTGTGTGCAATGAAATATCCCATGAGTCCAGTCATGCAACTATTTACACAACATGAACCTGCAGGTCTTAGGCAAGGGAACTGCCGAGGGCCTGATGTAAACCATTAGGCCACATTGCGGTTGGGATTTGAGTATAAAGTGTCTCCACTTGGTTACTAGCACAATTGGGGGATGCTAGAGTCTTCAGGAGGTGGGCCTAGTAGATCACTGAAGGCATGCCCTTGGGAGATGAATCGTGATCCCTGCCCCTTTTCCTCCTTGCTTTCTGGCTGCCATTAAGTGAGCAGCTTTGCGGCCTTGCCACAAACCCAAAGCACTGCCCAACTGACCATGAGCTGAAATATCTGAAACCATGCACCCAATAAACCTTTCCTCTGTTCAAGTTGATTGTTGTGGGCAGTCTGTCACAGCAACAGAAAGCTGATTAACATAGGCAGCTATAACAAAATACTATACTAAGGCGGGCGGTGGTGGCACACTCCTTTAATCTCAGCACTCGAGAAGCAGAGGCAGGTAGATCTCTGAATTCAAGGCCATCCTGGTCTGCAGAACAAGTTCCAGGGCAGTCAAGGCTACACAAAGAAACCCTGTCTCAAGAAACCAAAAAAGAAAAGAAAAGGAAAGAAAAAGGAGTACACAAACAGCCATAATAACTAGAAAATGCTAATGTCCGTCCTGGAGTACCGCGCAAGCACGCCCTTGTGTCATGAGTAGATCCAGTCAGTATTTGGCAGCAGCTAGCTTCCTGGAACACAGGACGATTGTGGCCAGGGAATCAGAAGGATTTTCCAAAGTCAGAGAGTGTAATGGTTTTTAAAATAGTGTCTGGATTTGTATAAAACTACAGGCTGGATCCTAGCAAGTTCCTACTGTGAACCTCTTATGGGGACAAGGTTTGTCAGTTTGTACAGATAGCTTCTCCCATGGAAAGCAGTGCACACCAGTGCCTATGTTTAATACGATTACTTGTGCTTCAGAATAATGTGTGTTTATACCTCTAACAAATGGAAAGAAGTTCCCAAATGTTAACAGCGACTATCCCAGCTGGCAGAATTACAAGTGATATTTTTCTCCCCTTTGCTTTATTCTGTTTTTATGAAATTTTTACAATGAGTATGCATTAATAGTCAGAAAATTTTAAGTTTGTATATTAAAAATACTCGTGTTATTAGATTGGTACAAATAAGATATTGTGAAGCTTTTTAAAAAATAAGAGCTGGGTGTGGAGACTCATGCTTGTAATACCAACGTTTGGAGCACCAAGAATTCAAGTAGCCAAGAAGAGGACCATGAATTCAAGACCATCCTTGAAGGGCTACAGAGTGAAGAAATGTCACTAAGTGCCCCCCAATACACACACAAAGAAAAAAATACATAGAAACAATAACCGAAATTTTTTTTAAATGAGATTAAAACAGCCAAAAAATAGTGTTCGTTGGCCACTTGAGTGCCGGAGGAGGACACTCACTGTGGCTTTTCAAGCGTTACTGTATTTTTCTTCCCAATTTCAGGACAATAAGACTATTATTATGCCAGAGCATCAGGGATGGATGAGGGCCGCAGAGGTTGAGTGACATGTCCAAGGCCACACATCTCACAAAGAGAAGAGCCAATATTGGAAACCAGAACATCTGCCTTCGAGGCTATAGGCAACTCAGTACGAGAGGCAGGCTGGGAGTCAGCAGAATGGTGCTGTCTGCATTGGGCCTTGGAGACCCAGGATTCAATGAAAGACCCTGGAGACAGGAAGGAATACAGCTAAGAAAGAGGCAATAACAGCCAGTAAAAAGTCCCGGCAAGCCGAGTGGCCGTGCTAGACACATAGTCCTAAGGACATAGGTGAAGCATCCCTTACTCACAAAGCAAAGGACTGGAATGAGTGGGTATGCAGCTTTCCTGACAGAGTACCTGCCTAGCAGGCGCAAAGCCCTGGGTTCAATCCTCAGCACCACATGAACCAGGCCTGGCAGTGCTTGCCTATGGCCCAGCCTTACCTACTTAAGTAGTTCAAAACCAACCTGAGTTGCATGAAGCTCTGTCTCATATGCTACCTGCAACTGTGATTAGTTGTTATGTCTGAACCCTGTTGAGCATCTTGCTCCTTTCAAAACAACCACATCATCCTTTTCTCTCCCCAAGAGCAGCCCAGAAAGCACACCTTAGCTCGGTGTGCAGCGCAAAGGAAGGAATCGGTGGGGAGGCACCGTCCAGACTGCAGGGGCCTTCGCCAGCTAGGCCACACTGCTCTGCTCTGCCCGGAGCCGGGCCAAGGATAAACGAGCTTTATGGAAACAACATTCGGGGCTGGTATGGAGAGAGGCAGAGAGCTCTGTGCCACTTGGGACCCAGAGTCGTTGCAAACATATTAGTTTAAGCTAGGTTTTAAAGAAGACCGACCAAATTCTCCTTGGCTAGCTTTAAACGAACTGAAGAGGAGGCTCAGAATAATGCATGCATCTGTAATGTAGAACACTCATTTCAGAACAGTGTGGCATTCTTATACTACAACAACCACCAGAAAAATGTGCCTGCTTGTCCTTCCACATAAACACGGACTGAGTGTCTATAATGCGGAGCGCGTTGGGATAGGAATGAGTGAGTTCCCCAGGACTTGTTTATCCAAACTAGTGTGATGTGGAAACAGGCACGGCGTGACTGAGTTGATGCTACTGTTAACACAGGCCAAAGTGGGTTTCTGTTTGTTTGTTTTTGTAAGTACCCTGACATGATATCTTCTCCCCCACTTTCTTCAGTTCCTCAACAGCCTATCAAGGCCTGCAAGTACCTCTGCCCCAAAACTCTAAAACATTAATTGTCCGATGAGTGAAAAATGTGTTTTCAGTGGTAGCAAAGATTTGCCCATGCGTTTCCAGAAACTCTGTATCACCAAAGTTCTTGGAGGCTGGCCTGGCATCTGCATAAGCTCATATCCAGAAAAGCAGGAAAAACAATTCCTGAGTTTAATCTGCACACTGCTCTGCGAGGAGCCAGGCCTCCGACGCATGCTAACTGAACGAATGAGCTTTATGGAAGCAACATTCGAGGTTGGTGTGGAGAGAGGCAGAGAGAGCTTGGGGTTTGCTTTTGTTTGTTTGTTTGTTTTGTGTTGGGAATTTAATCTGCGACCTGTGCATGCTGGGAAAGAGTTCAACCACTGAGTTATGTCCGCAGCCCATCTGATTTATGTCTTTTAAAACAAAATAAAGGAGAGCCTCAAATGTTACCCTCATATATTCTGACACATACTCAAGACTGCTACTTGTATTTCTAGATCATAATGAATATCCTCCCCCCTTCTCTCAGTATTCCCTCCTTCTGCTTCCCAATTTTTATAGTTTACTTTGTACAGGCCAGGGAAGAGGAAAGAATGAGCTCTCAGGTTCTCATGGTAGCTGTCCCCCTCATCCCAATGCACACGTGTCTTCCCAATGCTGTCCCCTCATCCAGTGCAGACGTGTCTTCCCAGTGCCACTGCTGGACCTGACCTAGCTCTTTAGAATCAGCTTTGCTCCACAGTTCTGTCTTGGTTGATTTGCTTTGCAGTGCTGGGGACTGACCCCTGAGCCTGCTGTCACATGCAAGGCAAGTGCTTTCAGCACTGAGCTGTACCCCAGCTCTACCTTTGATCACCCCAACAAACCTGGAAAACACGAAGTTTGGGGAAGCTTTGTATTAGCATATCTTAAACCTACATAGTAATGGGCTTCCAGAGGATAGCTTCACCCGTGTATATTTTTTCTATATTCAGCTGTTATCCTGTCCTATTCCTATCTTGCTAAGATTCTTCCTCTTCCGACCAGTCCATCTACTTTCATTCATTCACTCATTATTTATTTATCTATTTTTGATAACCTACCAGGTTTCATTAGGGTTGCTTGCAGAGTCCCAGATTAGTGGTTATTATAGGAATATGGCCTCCTGACCAGTCATTGTCTACACAACTGAAGAAAATGTGTTTCCCTCCTCTGACACCCCTTCCTAGTTACTGCTACTCAGGGAGGTATAGAGCCCATGAGACCCTGCATGGGGAGACTTTAAAACAGATTTAAGCCTGGTCCATGGTGCAGGGGTACCTGGCCACCTCCTGTGTCCTTTCACCAAGACTCATAATTTATCCAGACACTTCAGAGGATGTAGCAGATGCCGCTTAAGAGGAGCAACGGCCATAGCAACAGAAACCCCTGCACTGGGTCCAAAAATGGGAGCAAGAGATTGAATGTGACCCCAGCTATAGCAAAGTAGAGATTTATAACCAGAGAGAGTGGAGTCAGTGGATGTGGGGTGGGGGTTAGGAAAGGGAGCATCAAGAAACATATCTTCTTTTGACAACCTTAATGGGACTGCAGTTGTAAGGGGGCTGGAGAAATAATCTATGAGGGTGGCCAGACTCCGGTGGCTGGGACTTTTAATAAACTGATCTAGCAGGATTCTACACAGACAGCGAGGAAGGGCCAAGGTCATGGCTCAAAAAGCAGAGGACTAAAATTGGGCAGAATATGGCTTTGGTCAAATGAGAGCATCGAGCCAGGGCCAGGCTGTGGGTATGCTGGCATGTCCCTGAGTCACTCTAAGGTGGTGACGGTTTGTCAGGAGGAAAGATAATAGATAGCAAGCAAGCTGTAAAGGCAGAGTTTGCTTCTGTTGTTCCGGGGGTGTATTGTGAGTGTTTTAAGAAGGGGGTACATCTTGCAAGTGGGTTCCTTCTGTAACCAGCAGGATACTGAGGGTGCCTTTCACCCTCTACTTTCTTGCCTTCTCTCTTCACAGCCTCTCCCTGTGTCAGAATCTTCAGCGAAGTCATTTGGGAGACAGCAGCCAGCGATGGGGGGTGGGGGGGGTGGGGAGGAGAACCGGACAGCTCTTCCATGGAGCTGTCCAGGGCCCACTTTGTTTTCCTTGTTGCTGTAAAGCAAATCGCAAGGGCATTTTTGCCCAGGCCAAACATCTGAAATTAGAATTATGAGGTCTGATGCAGGAGGCCAGGAAAAATCATTTCTTGGGATGGTTTGATGCTTTCTGGTTTACAGCTTTTTACCAGCGACCTGCAATAGCAATTACCCAGCCTTCTTCAGCTCCTCCATCTCGCCTTCTGAATAAGCCGTTATACAATGACTCAGAGACCATGGCAGCCTGTGTCAAGAGGGTCACTGAATTCAATTCTCTCTCCAACTCAGCCCTGGGTTCTTAGCATCCCCACAAGTAAATGCAATCTGCTTCTGGGCTGGACAGGGGCTGGGTACAGAAACAGGAACGTGAGTTCTGAGGGCATGTTGGGACAGTGGAAATCTGATGAGCCTCGGCAGAGTGTGAAGGATAAGAGTCCTTTCATCCTGCTTCCCTGTGAAAAACAGATCAATGCAAAAGGAGTCCCAGTTCTAGCACATATTAACTGTGTGATTCGGGAAGTTTCCAGATAAGGAAATCAAAGCTTTCTGTGCCTTGGTTTCCTCGTCTGCTTGTAATACCAGCACCTATCTCATAGTTTATGCAGCTTGTAAAGTAATTGTAGTATGGATGCTGTATATATGTTTGATAAATACACTTGAAAGGAATCGTGTTTAAGAAAATCAAGCAAAGTCATCTAAAGATCCGTATTGACTGGTCATGCCCTACTACTCTCTCTTGTGACCACTCTTTCTTGCAGAGGGAGTCAAACTGGGGCACTTTGAGGCCAGCTTCTCGGGTCAAAGTCATTTTCTCTCACAGACATTTTCCTGGAAACTAAGTAAAATTTGAAAATTTTTGTCATTGATACTTACTTTAAAAAGAGGTGCAAGGCAGGGTGGTGGTGGCGCACGCCTTTAATCCCAGCACTCAGGAGGCAGAGGCAGGTGGATATCTGTGAGTTTGAGGCAAGTTTGGTCTACAAAGTGAGCTGTAGCCAAAGCTGTTACATGGAGAAACCCTGTCTAGAAAAAAAAAAAACACAAAAAGAGGTACAAAAATTGTAATTCTCATATGTTGCTTAGACTTGACTTTATCTTTTCAGTTTCAAATTAAATGGCTCCAAAGGTTTGAAATAAGTTAGACCATTTGATAGTCAGAAGGAAAGCCCATGGATGCTTTAAATGAAGCTTGTGGATTTACTAGTGAAAGACCCCCGGAATGGGGAGACTCTCATTCAAGACTTGGGATAACATGACCCCCCAAGAACTCACAAGAGACTGTCCTTGCTGCAATCAAGCAAGGTTTATTAACAGGAACCAGCACGCTGGGGCCGAGACTCATATCCCACGCAGGGGTAGTGGAGTTCGACCCCAAGTAGCTGGGAGAGGGGGTATTTAAGGGAAGAAACCATAACCCAAAGGGGGTAGGGAGGGTGTCATTGGAAAATTCCAAAAATACCAGTGATAATCTCAAGTGGGTAACTCCCCGTTTTTCAAGATTGTTCTCAAGATTATAATCTAACTTTATGGTCAGGTAGTTCCTGGAATAGAGTCACTGAGCCAGCTAACCTAGATTTTTGGCTCTTCTCTTCCTGCTAGATTTTTGGCTCTATTTTTCCTGCTAGAGGGGTCTGGATTTATCTGGGTCTTTCACTAGCCAGGCAACACCCTAAGAATTCACTGCCCACAATGAATCACCTGGAAAAATAACAACAACAATACAAAAGAAAATACCACATATACAAGCTTTGCTTTTAACTCAGACCATCTCTTGTCAGAAACCATTTATTATTTATTGTTGCCTATTTTTGAGCGCTCATTATTTATCTTTACACTTGTGGTATAATTTTTTTATGTGGGTCCCTCACGTACACCCTTGTATGCCTGGCCACACTTTTGGGGTTTACCTGTCAGCCCCATGTTGGGTGCCATTTGTCAGAAATCAGTTTCAACAAAAATACCACTTGCCAAGATAGGGATATGGGGATGAGAAAATGTTAGTAAAGAATATGAAGATACAAGTAAAAATAAAACAGAAACATAGGACAGTGTTGTAAGGGAGTTCCAGTGAATAATAAAATTGCCTGTGTTTAATTTTCCATACACTTTTATACCCCAATACCAAAGGAAGAAAAAGGCAACAAAAGACTTCTTTAACACAATACAAAGGACAACTCAAACAGTTAATTTCTTCAACACTTTGAGACATCAAGTCATTAGCATTCTATTGTTTATGCAGTGAAGCCACCCTACACCAAGTGTCCTAAGGCAGCTACTCCCAAGGTCAAACCTCCTGTTTCAAAAGAAGGAGCACAAGTGTGCTTGCATATCCTGACCATCTGTCAGGGTGAAGTGGATCTCCCTGTATGGGCATCTTAAAGTCAAAAGAACCAAGTAACCACATCCTGGGTCAGGATGTGTAGCCCTGGTTTTTATCAACAATTTTGTGCAACCTCAAACTCTCTGACCTTCAGACAAGGTGGAAACAGGCTCACATTTTGGGGCCTCTACAGTCTGTCTTTGCATCTTTTCATCTGTCCTTTTGTTTATTTTCATTCTCCCTCAACATTTAACCCAGCATGTGTATTTTTGTGGTAAAGTATTTTGCCACTCTGAGATGCATATATGAGTCTATGGTCTTCTAATTGTTTATAATAAACATTTATGGGGCAGCAAGATGGCTCATCAGGGAAAGGCCAAGAGTGACGACCTGAGTTTGATCCCTGGTACCCATGTATTAAAAGGAGAGCATCAACTCCCACAAGTTGTTCTCTGACCTCCACATATGTACTTTGAAACAAGCATGCCTGTATGGTTGCGCACATACACATACACACACACACGGGGGAGGAGATGAACAGAAAAAAATTTTAAAAACATTTTTGTAGGTTTAAGTATTGCAAAATTATTAGTTGTACACAGTTGACAAAACCTAGCATAATTCTTTTAAGCTTTGAAACACAGCCAGGCATTTTTTCAATGATGAGATTCATTTGGAGAAATAGGTTGTTAAACAATGCTGACATAAAAATATCAGCATATTCTCCACAAACATATGTAGTCTAGCCCATACATACTTCTGCTATATACTCTCACCTCTTGTTCCTAAGATGTAAACTCCATTCTGCATGCTGTGGCATATGGCAGGTGCTTGTGCATCCAAACATCTCTAAGAATGGGCCAGGCACAGGAAGAACACTGAGTAGTGGGAATTTTTCAGACCTGTTAGTAAGCTCAAGAGACCATTGTTGCATACACAGTCCTTGGGCATTAACCAATATGTCAGTAAGTGGTACATGACTTGAAATTATACTAAAAGTAATTATCAGTGCACCTCAGAGACAGATAGAGAAGCCTCCTTGAACTGACTCATATGTCCAGAAATGGCTGTTGCTGCCAGAAAGAGCAGCAAACTCCTGTTTCCAATGAGGGGACTGCAGAGAACTGTCAGTCACAGAAGAGGTTGGTGAGTCAGGAATGGGTCTTCTGGTACTCCTTCTCCATTATGTATCCCAAACACACAGTTCTCAGGGGTTAATCAGTTTGATTAGGTCATTCTCCATTTGCTTAAAGAAAATGTGGGACCCATCCAACAATTTTTTAGTCATTTTTCTGAGAAGTCTATGAAAAGGCCACAATTGCTAAGGACCTAATCCTTCTCGTCAGGGACACCTTGTTATTTCTGTTTCAAAACCAGTTGAGCAAAACAAATGTTTTGCCTTTTATCAGTGTGCTCCACCAATTTGGGGGCGGGTAGTTTTATTCTTTTTGTTCTTGTTACATCTAGGAGCAATTGGTCTGGTTCATCCAACTGATAACTGTTCAATCACATGAATTAATTTTCAGGCCAATTGGCCAAATTATATACAACTTTTTATCATTGGAAGTATAGCTTCAGTTCTCAGTTTATTTTAATATTCATTTTGAAGAACATTCTAGAAGTCACAGAGGAGAAAGTTTCAATGTGCATCATAATGAATGAGCATCAGGTTCACACTGATGGAGGCTGATGGAATTGAGTCTGTAAATACAAAACTGGACTGAAGCATTGCTTCCTGCTATTTAATTTGCAAGAGAATGACACACTGTGTTACAAAATCATGTTATTTAGAAGCCAGAAATGTGGTAGAAGGCAGGATACTTTGTCCTCAAGCTGTGAGTGTCCATACAACTCTAAAGTGTAACTTTTATGCTAAGTAGGAGATTGCGTTCAAAGTCAAAAATGCTTTCAATTGCCCTATACTCAGATATTTTTTACTCAATAAAGTTATTTAATATAAAAACAAAACATATATGCACCACACTGAGACTAATTAGGGCAGCATTTATCAACACTTAAGAAGTACAGAATATGTAATTTCATAGCATCGGTCTTAACCAATAGCACACACTATGGAAGATAACGGAATTTGTTTGTATGCCATTTGCAGGCAGAGGGGCTGGGACCTGGCTCAGTGGGTAAATTGCTTGCTACAAGATGCAAGGGCCTGAGTTTGGATCCTCAGGAAGCCCATAAAGTAGGAGAGGGTAGCGTCTGTGACCCTAGAGTTCCTGTGGCGAGGTGAGAGGGAGTCCATGACAGGGGACTCTGCAGAAGCCAGGTAGCCTGGTCTATGATGCAGCACAGAGCAAAAGGCTTTGTCTCAGACGAGCTCCGGGGTAAGACTGACCCTGAAGGTTTTCCTCTGACTGCCACCCAAGCTCCATGTTCTACACACACCTGCTCTCACACACATAATACAGATCATAGAAGATTTTTAAATTCTTCCCATTTATATGCTTTCTCCAGTGTATCCTGGGCACATTGGTGATCCTAGGAAATAGACTGGCTATATTTAGCAAGACTCCGTTCCATTCACCGTTGCCAGCTGTGTCATCAGGACTTCGGAGAGAAGGACAAATTCTACTGATAAGGACTTAGACTTTTCTTAAACAAATTCCTTATACACACATACACACACGCACACGCACATATACATGGGTGGGGTAGAGGTGCCATTTCTAATCAAATTCAATCTCAGGGGGCAGCGTTAGTAGTTATGATACCTGTCCATTAAATGTCACAGCCTGTGAGTAGGGAGCACCGTGTCCTAGCACTTTTTGTGGTGCAACAACAAACTACCATGAACTAGTTAACTACCATAGAAAAGAAACACGTTTCTTATTGTTCATGCTGAAAAGTGTGGCCCCAAGATGCCAGCTCCTGGCGAGGGCCTTCTAGCTCCACTGCCCAAGCAGGAGAGTCAGGTGGGCAGAAGAGCACATGTGAGCAGGGTGGCCAGGGCTGGAACCTGCACTTCCGCCAAGAGCGGCATCTACAAATGATACAAAGCAGTAGCTATAATCGATATGAACCCATTCGTGAGAATGGAGCCCCAAGCACCACCCCCTAAGCTCCAGCTGAACACTGCTACATTGGGAAAAGGCTTTCAATACATCAAGAGAAGGGGACACATTCACACCACACTGCTGGGTACCACTCATCCTGCATCCCACCCCCACAAGAGAAAGCTGAGTAGTTTGCCCTGCCATGCCTAGAAATAGCTGCTTCTAGCAATCACTGCTGGCTAGGCTTGGCTCCGCCGTCTCATACATCCCCCTCGAGAACAGCAAATCCTTGGCAGTAATGTCAGTCTCAAATATGTGGCAGCACCCAGCGCCTCCACTCTACAGCTTGTGTTCACATAGAACATTGCCTTCACTGACCAAAACACCTGGCTAAAGCTGGCCCCTAGGGAAATCCAAGGAGGGAAATCACAAGTCCTAGGCATGTTTCTGGGACTTGATTACTTACGTGAGGAGTCTCTGGATGGGGAATTCAAATCGCACCCAAGTTCGGTAGCCAGGAGCCTGTCACACCGTGGAGCAAGGCACCTTGATGACATGAGGAGTGGGTTGGGGCACTTGCCTCCTTCTTACATTAAGGAAAGTAGAGAGAACCTTGGAAACCTACATGAGCAGACAGGCCTCTCCTTTGGGCCTAGGAACAGGTCTCAGAAAGCTGTCCTTACCCAAGCACCATGGTTAATTATCAGTAGGGGAAACCTCAGCCGGTCCTCATGTAATTCTTTTGGAGAGAGGGACTTTTTTGGGGGGGGGGGTTTCGAGACAGGGTTTCGCTGTGGCTTTGGAGCCTGTCCTGGAACTAGCTCTGTAGACCAGGCTGGTGTTGAACTCACAGAGATCCGCCTGCCTCTGCCTCCCGAGTGCTGGGATTAAAGATTAAAGGCGTGCGCCACCACCACCATGCTTTTTTTCTTTTTTTTTTTTCTTTTTCTCCTTTGAGTTCTTTCTTTGGGAGAAAAATGTCAGAAGCTACATCTAAGGTAGGACACCAAGCGATGCCTGTGGTGGTGAGCAAAAGCTGAGTGTGTTTGAGGTTTTACTTCTTTTAAGAAGTAGCGATCACCCAGGAAATGAAGGAAATGGCTCGTGTCAGGTCTATCACTTGGCGATTCTGTTTCTATGTGGCCATACTTGGCTAGAAAACAGCCACAGCTCCACAAAGGGTTCCCATGTGCTCCCTTTCGACCATATCCACCCTAACCCCAGGTGGCCATCCATATTGGTGGGATCCCCAGGCCATGCCTGGTTTGCTGGTGCACTAGGAGAGTTCATTGGACCCAGCACAGACATCAGCACGACTGTCATTTGCTATGGTGGAAGATTATAAGCATCCGCAAGGAAAACATTGTTGGGAGAAATTCTCGCAAAACCTGAATCTGCAATCCAAGGCCCCTTTCCCAGTGGGATCCAGCAGGACCCACATTCTCCTCCCTTTAGTGAGTGGTGTCTCCTGGGAAAACAGACAGTGTCCAGGGGTTTAACTGGAGACTGGTCACCCAGGCACCCCTTCCTGCCGCCTGCCCAATCCACAGCAAAGACTCAGCATAACTCATGCTGTCTATATCCCATGAAGCTCTCCTGCCAACTAACTGCCCACTGGGAACACTCTGCGAGTCAGGTGCCCAGCTGCTGGCTGCTGGAGAGAACAGTCACACAGGCGCAAAGCCGACACTCATCTGTAAAGTTTGGCCTAAAGGCTCTTCCCTATATAGGAGACTGTAACTTAACTTGATGCCCACACAGACTGAGACCAACATTTATCAGAAGTATCCAAGTCTCAGGCAATCACAAGCAGCCCAGAGAACAGACCGTGTTCAAAGTGTCTGAATCTCACTCCATTTTCTGAACATCACTTCTTTACCTCTGGCCATAAATATGGATTTTCCATGTGGTTGGGAAGGGCATTCTAAGGTTTTGTTTTTTGTTGTTTTTTTTTTTATCTAAACTGATGTTTCATTCTAGAAACACAAAGCTAATTATTATCTGTCCTTTAAAAGGTGCTGGGCCAACTCTGGGAGCCAAGCTTTCTAAGGTCACCATCTCTGAACCTGCTGTGGGACCTGTTTTCACATACCGCCATTCCCAGAACACGTGTTTACCCAACTTTATAAACAGAGCCATTCAGTATGGGCTCTTTTGTAATGACATTATTTCACTTAACACAATGTTATATTTACCCTAATATTTTTATTAAATGTATGAATCCCTTCAACACAATCCGGACATTGCCATTAATCATCAAATTTAATCATAGATAAAAGGCTCTATAAAAATCCATCTATCAGATAGTAATGCAGTATTTGATGAGCCATAGCATTTGCTAGTTGCTGTTCAAAGTTATTGACATCCCATGGTCACATGTATGTCACACGTGTACATGTATGTGTATATTATATATGTAATTAATTGGTCCTCACCATGACTTTATGAGGTGAATCTGATTACTGTCCCACTACCAGATGAGGAAACAGACACTCAGGAGCCACAGGGTTGGCACTTGGGGGAGGCAGTCTGAAAATCTAATGTATTTGGCCACAAAGCTTAAGTTTAACCACCACACACATTGCCTCTCTGGCTTCTATTCTGTAATATGCAGAAGCACTGTGGTAGGCAGAATGCATGCCTCCCCACTCAGATGCCCACACCCTAATCCCCAGAACCCATGAAGGTGTGACAAAGGGAACTGGCAGATGGGAACATGGATCTTCAGGCAGGGACAATGGTCCTGATCATCGCAGTCAGCACAGAGGCTCTCACCAGTCTATATAAGTGAAAGGGGGGTGGCAGGAAAGGCAGAGTCCGAGGATGTAATGACAGAAGCAGACCTCAGAGTGAGGCAGTTGCTGGCTTTGAAGATGGAGGCAGAGGCCATGAGCCAAGGAATGCAGGCGACCACTGGAAACGGAAAGGGCTAAGCAAAAGATTTTCCCCTAGAGCATTCAGAAAGCAGCAAAGCCCTGCAGGCATGTTAACTCCAGTCCTAGCAGACCCAAGCTGGGCCTTCTGGCCTCCCAAACTGGAAAACAGTTTGTTGTTGTTGTTGACTTAAGCCACACTGTTCATAGTAAATGATTTCAGCAGCGATATGAAATGAGTCCAAAGAGCCAAGTGCTAATAAAAGGCATTGATTGGAGAAAAGATGAGCCTTCTCAAGACATTTCGTACAAGCCGCCTGCAGCTGCCCACACGGCCAGGATGCCCTCTGAGGGGCTACGAGGCAGCAAGGGCTCTCGGTTCCGTATTCAGAACAGCAATGCCCTTCATTGGAGTTTTCAAATAAGTCAAAGTCATCCATGAAGTCTCAGTTTCGCTTTCATGAAGTCGACTTTGGTCGCTTGTTTTATGGAATTTCCCCCTGCTTTGTCTCGGGGTCAATATATTTTTTCTAATATTCAAGAGTTTTCAAAACTTTCCCTTCGTGAACCTGTTCCACTGGAGCCCAGTTCTGCCCTGTAGCTCTCTGTACAGCGTTGGAATAGATTTCATTGCGATCACTCGTGTCTCCTGCAGGCTCCTTTGCCGCCCTTACCTAATTGCAATGGCTGCTGCTACCTCGGTCTCACTGAAGCCAGAGGAAGGTTTTGGATTAAAAACAAACAAACAAAAGCAAAAAACCTTAACACATAGCTCCTATTCTTCAGATTCCTTCCGTGACTCCCTGTTGCTCTCAAATGGTAAACTGGACACCCAGAGCCTCTTGGAATCAATCGCCCCTCATTTTTCCAGTTTCTTACCTATTTCTCCCTACTCTCCCATGCTCAGGTCCTATCTAGCTTCTCATTGCTCAAAAACATGGCAGGTTCCCCCTGCCTCTGCATGGTTTGCTTCCTTTGCCAGTGGCATCAGCTGCTCCCTCTTTCAATTATTCTGATTCTAGCCACTCCTTCTTTGGTTCACTGGTTCATCTTGCTGAACTGGTAGACAGCAAATGCTTGCCTGGAGCATTCTCCCTGCCTGCTTGCTCTACAACCTCCCTTCCTCTGTGATCTTTTTCTAACTTCTCAGACAGACATTGACCCATCAGAACCTCTACTGACTGTCTCTTTGACAGTAGTCTTTCCTGTTGGACAACGTGGTCGCATCGATCTCACGAAGCTGGCACTATTCACAGCCATGTCAGAGGCCTCTGAGAGTCCTTCCCACAGTCCCTAAAAGACCCCACGGACACACACAAGTTTAGATGCATAAGAAAATACTGATGGAATCTGATATAGTAACAGTACCAATGCCTACTGAGCGCATACAAAGTGGCAGCTGTTTCCCAGGTAGTTTATTTCTTTCTTTAATTCAAAAACTTTCCTATAAAGCAGGCACTATTTTGTCTCCATTGGTGGATGAGGAAACTGGGTTTATGAAGATGAAACTGTATGCCTAACACGGCCCAGCCCTTTAGTGACAGCCTCACTGGATTAGAGAACATGCGAGAGCTGAGAACCACTGCAGTTCATTGCGTTTCTCTTGTTTCCTGCCTTTTGTTGTCATGCTTGAAAAGCATTTCTCTGAACTGCCAAAGTGACCTTGGCATTGAGTGTGCTGGGTTCTAGGAACCCACGCGCTCACCTAGGCAGCCATTCTTCAGAGGAGGGAGCCTGTCCCCAAGCACAGAAGAACATGTCTTCCTGGGGACTATCAGTATTCTCGAGACACATCTGCTGTTCCTGACTGAAAACACTATCTAAACTACCCTTGCCCCTGTGCAAGCACCACCAGGAAGCCAGGCACAGACAGTGAGTTCCCAAGGGACTCTCTTGGCTCACATTCCTGCTCCAGCTAGGAATTATCTTTCTGAATTGATTCAAACAATTGTCTCAGGCTTTTATATCATCCCAAGAAGCTAGGGATATGTTACACTGGTTCAATCCCCACTGTAACAAACCAAGAAAACAAAAAAGATTAAAAAGAAAGTTGGACCTAGGATAGAACCAAACAGGATTGGCAAAATAAATAAATAAATAAAATAAAAATAAAGTTGGATATGATGTCTATGTGTTTCACAAGATCTAACAAGCACAGCCTTAAGATAAGAAAGAAAGGAGAGGGAGAAAGAAAGGAAGGGAAAGAGGAAGGGAGGGAGGGACGGAGGGAGGAATGGAGAGAGATTAAATTATTTTAAGAAGTGAATACAGAGTTTTACTAAAATTCGGGAAAAAGTAAAAATCCAGAAGGATTCAGGAGTGTCAGCTGAAAAAAAAAATCCTATGCCAAAGTTTGGAAATAATTCTCTGGGCTCAGTGTTGCTAGCACATGCCTTTAATCCCAGCACTCAGGAGGCAGAGACAAATGGATCTCTGTGAGTTCGAGGCCAGCCTGGTCTACATAGTGAGTTCCAGGACCTCCAGGGCTACACATAGAAACCCTGTCTCAAAGAAAAACAAAAAGAAAAAGAAAGGAAAGTATTATTCTTTGATGCTTTGTGTTTGGTTCATATGGTTTTTGTTTGTTTATGTATGTGTGTGTGTGTGAGAGAGAGAGAGATCTGTTCTGTGAAATATCGAACTACCTGATAGCCCCTGAATGTGTACCCAAGAGAAATGAAAATATCTGCACGAGAAGTTGTGCACAAAGGGTCCCAGCAGTGTGATGCACAACTACCTCAAGGTGGAAACAGCTAAACCTTCATCCAGTGATGGAGGATGATGAATGGGTTGTAACAGTACAACGGAGTATTCCTCAACACTAAGGAGGATGAAGCACTGGTGCATGGTACAGCATTATAGACCTTGGAAACAGTATGCTAAGTGGAAACAGCAGTTTTCCCAAGGCCCCATAGTGCATGATTTGTTCTTGTCAAATTCTAGAAGAGGTAAATCCTCAGAGACAGAAAACAAGTTAGTGTTTGTCTGAGACAGAGCAAAGAGAATGGATGTGACTGCTAATGGGTCCGGTGTGGTAGGAACATTCCTTGATTTAGTGTTATAACTTTTTACACATCTCTTAAATATAGAAAAACACACACCTGTGTATATGCATAGACTATACATAATATACAAAAGATGACAGATAGTAGATAGATGTTGATAGATAAATAATTGATGGGTGATATATGGAGGGATAGATAGGAAGGTAGATGGATGGGTGGATGATGGATAGATGGATGATGGTTGGCTGGCTGGCTGGATAGATGTAGACAAATACAGCCATGTGCATATATCAGCTGGGAAATTTCAGTTATCTGAGGTTGGAGCTACATAACATCTCCCCCTTTTAGACAAGGCATGCATTTAGTTTTCCAGTATCTTCCACTCCCGTACACCAGCTCACTCTGTGCACTTTCTCACAGGCTCTCAAAGTTGGATAAGATGTCAGCAGATTGCCATCCCACCCTCCACCGAAACCACCTGAAAAGGCTCCTTCCTGGCATCTCAGAGGTTCTGCACATGAACTCTCTCGCCTGTTATCGTCCTTGTAATATCACTATCACCATTGATAGCATTTATATGATGATTCCAAATTTATGAACATTTGAAATGCTTTTTCTTGGGTGTCGTCTGCCTAGGAATTCTCTATCACTGTCCTCATTTCCCAGATAAGCATCTTCAGGCTTAACCTAGGAGGTAGAATTCAACTCCCATGCTTTTTTGTAGGAAATGCTTCAACACGACACAAAATGAAATCATAAAGCAGACACCAACACTGAGATGCAGCTGGTATGTGGCTGCTCTCCCAAGCATCCTCAACACCACAGCATCCTCATTCAGCCTCCCCCAGACTCTGCCATCCTGGATGAGTCGCCATTGCTACTCTGTCATGAGGAACCCTTTTTCCATCATGATAAATCCATGCACAGCAAGATCCCTGAACATACAAGAGCTATTTTGAGGAATCATGGCCCAAAGGGAGGAATGGTTTTCACTTTGGTGTTGTCTAACACCTGCCCGTATTCTCTCTCTCTCTCTCTCTCTCTCTCTCTCTCTCTCTCTCTCTCTCTCTCTCTCGTGGGTGTGGGTGTGGGTGTGTCCTTTCTAACACCTGGCTAACTGTTAACCGTTTATAAAAATCCCTTAAGATTTCTTAATTATTTCATTACACTGGCTGATAGAGAATAGCTGTATGAATAAGTGAACTTGGACCTAATTGGCCATTGGCAAGGTATGGTAAATGGTTAGGATGTTCCAAGACTGGTTACAGCGGGGTTTCTGTTCAGTAGCTGGAGAGTGTGGTGTGGTGGGAGCAGTTCCCTGACTCCAGCATCTGCTAGCTGTGGTCCAGGTCAGGGAGAGCATGCCTGGCCTCTGTACCGTGCAGGCAACCACACAGGCTGGACCCTCTACCCTTGTCCCCTCCTGCTCCTGATGTGCTTCCCCATCCAGCCCAGCTAAGGAAGAGTCACCAGAGGCCAGGAAATTCTACTCATTTCACGAGATGAATGTAATCAGGAGCAAGAGGGCTGAAGAGCCAGCTCAACGTGAGTCATTTGGCTGAAGAGAACATTGTCAGTGGTCCTAGCAACACACTCCACTACCAATAGCCATTTCATTTGATCTCTGAACCGATGCTCAAACCACAGGTTTCCTGGGCCTGCGGCCTCCCAGGAAATGGAACCAAACAGCGGCTGATTCATGCTTCCTCTCAGGGTAACAGGAAAAGTACCTGCTGCAGAAAGTGCAGCCAGCCTTTGCAGGCCAGCCTGAGCTGTGGCTTCAGCTCCTCAGAAGTCAGGGGCCCTATCAGTCATAGTCTTCCACAGAATGGGGGAGATGGGAAGGGAGGGCGGGGACATTAGCATTCATTGAGTACCTATGTTAAGTCAGCCTGACTGTACCAGGCCGGCGCTCTCACTCTCTCTCTCCTCCCTATCTCTCTCTCTCTTCTTTTCCTTCCCTCCCTCCTTCCTTTCCTTTCTCCTTCCTTTTTCCCTCCCTCCTCTCTCTTTCCCTTTCTCCATCCATCCATCCATCCATCCATCCATCCATCCATCCATCCATCCATCCATCCCTTCCCCCTTCTGTATACATGTTTGTGCTGGGGTCCTAGCTCCCAGTCTTTCACACAGCATCTGTGTACTTGGCCTGACTTCTGGCTGTACCCACAACCCACATTTGCTTACTTGTCTGCTCCAGTAGAGCAAGACTTTGGACAGATAATAAATATAGGTGGTATTCCTGCCAGATTCTTGATCCATTAACTCATTTATTTCTCATAGCCTCATAATGGAGGAGCAATAGTCTTCATTCTCCAGATGTGCAGAGAAAGACTTGGCTTACCCATTTCCCAAAGCCCAGGAAGCCATGCAGTCCCAGGTCACCAGCCTGAACTTTCAACCAGAGAGACTGCTGCTTAGGTATTTAAGTAAATGAAAGGTCATGCCCATTTCACAGGAAAGGACACTCCTGTGCTAAGGTACCCCAACTATGGGACCACCTAGAGTTCAGGGAGCTACTTAACCATAAAACTAGCATAAGCTTGTCATTAGTTCCTAATGCATTAAAGAAAAATATGTAGCATATAATATACCATCCTAGCTGCTCCTACACATATAGTTTTTGGCACTAAGCACATAAACATTGTTGTCAATCATCACCTCTTTTTTGTGTTTGTATTTTGGTTTTTCAAGGCAAGATTTCTGTGTGACAGCCCTAGCTGTCCTGAAACGCACTATGTAGGCTAGGCTGGCCTCAGACTCAGAGATCCACCTGCCTCTGCCTCTGCCTCTGCCTCTGGGATTAAAGGCTCAAGCCACCACATGCGGTTGAAATTACTATCTCTTTAGAACATTTTCATCTTCCCCAGCTGGGACTCTGTACCCCTCAAAAACCCCATTCCTATACAATCTAAATAAGACGAGCAGTTATCATGTGGATAAAGGAGAGGGGCCATTGAAAAGCCTGCCTTTGGAATGTGCCCCTCTTCTCTCCCATACGATAGACGTTCTTGTGGTGTTGGAGATCTTAGGGCCTTTGAGAACCTGAAGGGAGGAGCAGCGCTTGCATTCATTTTGTGTCTTGCTGCTGTAACAAAATATCTGACAGGAACAACTTAAAGGAGTAGGGGTTTCAGGGGATTTCAGTCATTAGACCCGAAGCCAGGATGATGAGGCTATGGAACAATTCATGGTCAGTAGAGATGGTGGGGGGATCTCAAGTGAAGCTGCAGGGCAGGGGGAGGCAGGAATTCCCTGAAAATGGGCTCTCAACTCCAGATCTACGCTGTGTATGAATTTCCTGATCGTAGACCCTCTATTTCTACAACAGGACCTCTGCCACAGACCTGTGTTTTCAAAAGTCTGACAAATGTTTCCCTTATCAGGTGATGAGGACGTTGTGGAATCAGATAGCAATGCTGGTCATACAACCCGGGACAGTACTGAAAGCCACAGAACTCTGTGCCCATGGGGGCGAGGGTGATAGGTGAACTCATTATCTTTTATTATTACTTTTTAAATACCGTCTGACCATGCTCCAATGAGTATATGGGCAATACAAGTTGGACTTGGTGGTTTGGGTTTTTTGGGGGTGGGGAGTTATATCCCAAGAGTGGAAGGGTGAACCTGGGAGGAATTGGAAATGAGTGTGATCAGGGTACATTATATGAAATTCAAAGAATTAATTTAAAAAATGCAAATCCAGGCCAATGCTCTCTGGACAGTCTTTCCTTACTTGGTCTTCTCTTCCATAAATGACTTTGGCTGAGCCTGCGACCCAGGAGTCAATCCTGCTGCCAGTGGCTGGGATTGGTGCCTCCTGCCCTCCAGCAATCCTCCCACATCAACTTTTAAAATTGCATTTTGATTTATATTTATGTATGTCCTATACATGTGTGTGGAGATAAGAAGACACCCTGTGGGAAGCCGTTTTCTCTCCTTCTATCGTGTGGACCCCATGGGTCACGCTCAGGTCACTGGACTTTGCGGCAAGTTCCTGTACCTACCGAGTCATCTTGCCAGCCCACGGTTCTCACTGAAGCCCTGGCATCCTTTCTCCACCTCAGGGGCAGAGGCTAAAGATCTGACATGTGGTGCATTTGCCATTAGGAGCTTGAAACGGTGCAGGGAAATAAGGTTGGGGATGTGGTAGTAAAAACCTAGGAAATACATTTCCTAACACAGTTCTGAAACAGATTTCTCCTTTAGAAGGGATCATAGGCACCATCCTCAGCTTCCTCAGTTTCTCGCTGTGAGTAGATTAGTGTCTGGTGTGCTACAGCGGACCGTTTGGTCCTCCGGACTCTGTGTGATCGGTAGTGGTGTTATTGCATGAGGACCCTGAAGCAGAGAAAGACAACTGACTCAAACAATGTCCAGAGCTCCTGGATGCCCCGAGACCTAAAGCTGAGCAATTGGCTGCAATGTGCATGCTATTTTCTCCTTATGATGGTAGGTACCCACAAGTCCCCAGACTGTCCTTGTCTTCAGACAACAGCTAGGGTGCTGTTTCACCTCAGAAGCCTCTGACCCCAACCTTTGATCACGCTTCTTCTTTCTGATCTTCTGGTACCTGTGTTACTCCTCTGACATGGTCACAGCAAGCAGCAATCTTCTCTTTTCCCAGCTATGCCTAGACTGCAGGTGGTGTGAAGACAGATAGCACTTTCACCTCTCCTCTGTGATACATGTGATGCATGGTGTTCCAAAATCAAATAGTGCAAATGAATGAATGAATGAAGAGTATCACCTGCTGTCTTTATTTTCAAGAACTTTTTCAGTGTCTGTCTACACTGTAATTTCAGAAATAATTCTTTAGAAACTCATTTAACTTGTTACCAATAATATCCAGAGTCTAAAGGTCCTAATACCCCGTAGGCTCTCTTTCCAAATGTCTGGTGCTTTTCTAAATTGGTGACTCAAACGGTTGACTGATTTTTGCCTCTGGGGTCTGTTTCTGGTTCTAATTGTGGTCCCAAACGTAGTTCAATTAGGATGCTGGAGATGGAAAAGGGATGGTGTGACTGTGCTTAACTGGGTGACATAGCTGAGCAGGTATTTCCTAATTCCTTCTGTGGTACTCAAGGGTAAGAAGCATTTGCTCTTTCATGACAGCTGCCTTCTCATGTGCCTCAGCCTCTCCCCTCAGGGTGGCATCGGTGTGATTCCAGGGACTTGGTGGGCTTTATGCCGGTTTCCATTTTCACCCCCATAGTTCCGTTGCTCTGGAGTAGCTCCCAGTGCATTGGATGGGATGTTCTGTGATGGCAGACATCACCAAAAGTCAGCATTTCTTTCAGATTCTAAACACAGTTAACTCTGTCTCATTCCTATACCCCAGAAAGTCAAGAGCTACCAAATTGCCCCAGCGTCCCATGGGTGGTTCTTGCTCGAATCACACAAAAACTCACATTCAGGGCTTACACCATTCAGAAATTTTGGAGGGCTTCTTTCTCTAACCATGGCCCACTCTTCCTTTCTTTTTTCCCCCTTGTTTTGATTTTTCAAAACAGGTTTCTCTGTGTAGCTTTGGAGCCTGTCCTGGAATTAGCTCTGTGGTCCAGAGTGAGCTTGAACTCACAGGGATCCGCCTGCCTCTGCCTCCCGAGTGCTGGGATTAAATGATGCCCCTACTCTTCCTTTCAATGATACCAGAGAACTGGAAAAGCACATTTTTCCCCCAGTTGCTCAAATCACCAGCAGCGATTTGATTAGCAAGGGTTAATTTCAAGCCCTTCCCAAACAGTTTCCTCTCTTTCTCCAGCTCCTCCTTCCTCACCTGACTCATTCCTTCGGGGTTATTTTGTCAGTTCCCCTCCCTCATCTCTAAGCTGAAGCTTGGGCTCCCCTAGGCCTCGAACTTCAGATGTGCAATCTTCCCTGATGGTATTCAGATGTCCAATCTTCCCTGATGGTATTCAGATGTCCAATCTTCCCTGATGGTATTCAGATGTCCAATCTTCCCGGATGGTATTCATGAGCTCATCTGGACCACAGTGAAGGCTGAGCTGTTCTGTCCCACCAGTCAGCTTCATCCTGCCAGCTCACTCCCAAATAACCACCCAAAGACTTGTCAATTGTAAATGCTTTACCGATAACCTGGTTTTGTTACTAACTACCTCTTACATCTTAAATTAACCCATTGTTTCTTATCTATGCTCTACCACCTAGCAGCAGCATTTTTTCAGCTAAGCATATTCATTTCTGCTTCCTCTGCATCTGGCTGGCGACCCCCACCCTATAACTCCACCCTTCTTCTTCCCAGCATCCTCTCGGTTTGGCTCTCCCACCTCACTTCTTCCTGCCTAGCTATTGAGCAGTCAGCTCTTTATTAATAATAAGAGCAGCACATTCTTCACAGCGTACAAAGGGAGTGTTCTGCAGTACCACAGCACTAAAGGCCAGTTCTAAATCAATCTTTACATCCCGCTTCTCCCCTCAGCTCTGGACCCCCTGAAGTCAGCCGTCTGCTTGACATCTGATGGTTTAATGTGATTTGTCCTCTGTGCTGGTCATTGTCAATTTGACTAGATGTAGAATAACCTAAAAGACTCGTCTCTGGGCATGTCTGTGAGACTGTTTCCAGAGAGATTTAACCGAGGAGGAAAGGCCCACCCTGGGCAGCACTATCCCATGAGCTGGAGATCTTCCTGAATAAAAAGGAATAATGCAGCCAACAAGATGGTAATGGCGCTCACCGCTAGGGCTGACTGTATGATTTCAGTTTGCGGAACCCACGTGGTAAAAGGAGAAAAGCGACCTCTCCAAGTTATTTTCTGACCTCCATCGTGTCCCAGAGCACTGAAGAAGAACCCTGTGACTATATGTCATGTGGGATTCACTATAACAGGGAAAGGTTTGGCTTATTGTCCTCTAAGGTATGGGCCAGCAAAGCCACACAGGACGGCATTCTGGGGAGCAGACCGAGGTGGCTTCGCACCTGCTATCCCTCAAAATGCTTTCATCTTAACAAGGCTAGGGAATGAATCACCTGGCTCCTAGCTCACTCTGCTCTCATAGATCAATTCAGATCACTTTGAAGAGTGATTGTGTGTAACAGTCATGAGGGTGAGGTTCTGGACCTGCAGTGACCTCTTCCTTGTTGTGTGGCCTCAGCTGTGCTGTTTAAACTCTCTGGGCCTTGACTCTTTTTCTAAAAAATGATTAGATTGGATTAGGTGATATGAGGATGCTTCCCAGCCCTAAGAGTCAATGACTAATCTTTTTTTTAATCCCCAAGACAGGATTTCTCTCTGTAGCCCCAGCTGTCCTGGAACTTGCTCTTTAGACTAGACTGGCCTTGAACTCAGAGATCTGCCTGCATCTGCCTCCCAAGTGCCATGATTTAAAGTGTGCACCAACACTACCTGGCACCTAATCTACTGTTTTTGTTGTGTGAAGCAATTGTGCTTCGGGAATGCTGACTGTAGCAGGACAAACTATCTTGTGCAGAGGAGAGGTGAAGGCCCTTGAAGGCAGGACCAGGAGTAGGGCTTTGAGCATTCTGCTGCCTAGGCTGGGAGAGTTGGAGACTGACTGACGAGAGGAGGCTAGCCCTGAAGGTCTTGGGGACTTGTGGATGAGCTTAGCATCTGTACTGGTACCAATGTGCTTATGGGCATGAGTGACTCTGCCAGTCATCAACCAGGTATGGTTGGAATAGTCTTGAAAAGAGGAGGACAAGATGACCGGGGAGAGATTCGCTGTTGTATCTGTCTTAGAAATGGTACATCTCTGCCATGAGACCAACAGCAAAGTCCCACCATTACCACCAACTGCAAGATGCTTCTCCTTGATTTCCTCAATGTGGACATTGGGGGTTCAGTTAAACACAGCACACAGAATGCTGTGTGCAAGTGTGGTAGATAGTCAGTACTCAATGAATATCAGAAGAGCTCATACTTCTTTGCTATTAATGTGTGGCCTAGCACACCCCTACTGAGCTGGGCTAAAAAGTAGTCCTGGACCTTGCCCTCATGCCTCTAAGACATAGTCAAAAAGCTGTGGGAATCTGGCAGCCTAGGAGCTGGCGACCTTTGCAAAGGGGTGTGCCAAGATCTCAGCCTCCCTGCCAGGGGTGTCTCTAGTGGCAGTGTGGCAGAGTTAGATTCACTCAAGGGCCAAGGGCTTCCACTGGCCACCATGCGCCCAGGGATGGGGTCAGCCAGCAGGCCCTCAGAAGACACACGCAGCAACAGCTCTTTGTTTGGTCTTTCCCAGGCAATGGCAAGGGTGTGCCCAACTGTAGCGGAGACAGATCACTGTGCCAACTGCTGAAGTGCAGGACAGTGCCTAGCCCTCCTCCCAGGCTAGGTGAGGCAGCCCAGGGTTTGTAAGGCAAACAGGAGGGACACCTTCAACAATGAGGTCCAAAGCGGATCCCTGTTGAGCTTTTCCTGCCAGCCTTCCCCCTCCCTGACCTCCACAGGCCTCTCTAACAAACAAGAATAAGCAACCTGGGTCTGCAGGGAAGATTTGGCTTCGTTTTGACCGAGTTTGCCCTGGACCCTATGTCAATCTAAAATGAAACACCAAAAGTTTGCTACTGATGTTCCTTAAAATTTCCACCCCTACTGACACCCCTTGTGAGATTTAGGACATTCTAACATGCTTGTCTTGACTTTTCATTTTCCAAGATGGACTAAGTTTGGTTTGAGGATTGTTTCGGTTTTTTTGTTTGTTTGCTTGTTTTCACGGAAGAGTCTCAGTGTAAGCTGTGTAGGGAGAGGGACATGAGTCTTGAGGTGTCCAGGTCCTTGCCTCCCTCTCTCCCTCCCCTCCGGAAGCTCACCAGGCCCGGATGCTTTCCAAGAGCTCATGTGTAACTTCCTTGACCAGGGAGGCCAGGCTCTGGGCTGACTTCTGGAAGTGTCTCTGGAAACTAATTCCCAGGCAACATGCCAAGAAAAAGATATGCATGGTGAGGAACTGACATAATTTTTTAACACCACAACCCGCATATTTCTGCAGCAGCAGCCAATACAGGCTGCCAAGACCAATATTGATCTAGTTTCTTCATCCAATCAACAAACGCCATTGTTTATAAGATGTCATTTTTCTTGGTTAAAGTTCAAAGTTAAACTCCAAGGATTTTCAAAACTATAAAAATAAGAGGCTTTCATACCCTCAAAAAAAAATTCCTGGCCAGTTTTCCTCCTTCATGGGTTTTCATAGTCATTAAAAGAAACTTAGCCAAGCAAACATTTTTTTCGGTCCTCCAAGTAGTGGTAGTTTTTAAAGGAGGATTATTCTAAAAATCCACGTAAAAGTCCTCTAAATCTTTATACCTCTCGTGCATGTCACAGCTGTTGCCAGCACAGGTGACTGAGGCTTGCTTTTCTGTCTGCAGGCTGTGCACCTGCAGAGCATCCTGATATTGACGCTCCTTCCCCACCCCCTACCCATTCTCAATGTGGAAATGATGGAGTCTTTACTAAGCCCTTTGGAGGAAGAATGTTTCTGTGGTTCCATTTCTGATTCTGAAATGAAAAACCTTAGCAAATGAGTGGTCGACATATGGGACTTTGTGAACCAACCCTTTGTGGTTCTCCTAGATCCAAATAAGTAACCACTTTTGGAAGCTGGTGTCAGCGATGAGCTGTTCAGGTTTAAAAGGTGAGGTTAAGGTGATCAACTTGGGCTGTTTCTTCTTTTTTGGGATTTTTGTTTGCTTGTTGTTTGTTTGTTTGATTTTTAATAATGTCAACAGAGATCATACCTTCTTGGCATCTGCCTTCCCTCAAAGGACCTGGCCAAGTTGTGTGTATACATGGTACTATGTGCTGCGTAATTTATGGATTGATGTTGTAGTGGTTTGAATGAGAATGTTCTTGCATAGACTCTAGCATTTTAAACTTGGTCCCCATGTTTGGGGGCACTGTTGGGAAAGTTTAGGAGGCATGGCCTTGCTGAAGGGAGTATGTCACTGATGGTGGCAGGGGTGGAGGGGGGTGGGAGATTACTTTGAGGGTTCAAAAGACTCCCAGAATTCCCAGTTTGTTCTGTTTCCTGCATGAGGTTCAAGTTTGTAAGCTCTCAGCTTCCAGCTCCAACCAACATGTCTGCCATGCTGCCCACGCTGTTAGGGATTATAACCCTCTGGAACCATGAGCCCAAATGAATTGCCTTGACTATGGTGTTTTATCATGCAATAGAAAAGAAAGCAATGCAGGTGGATTCTCTTTAAACATCCGTTCCTTTGGGGATGTCACTCAGTTCACTCTTCTGCTTGGGAGGTATTGGGAGTTAAGGATAAAGGTAAGCACCTCTCCTACCACTGGTGTGGGTGGAACCCCTGTGCCAGGCTGCTGTCTGGACACTTGGAGTACAGCAGTCTCTGTTCTCCGAGAAACTCATGCTCCTCAGACATGGGAGGAAGTGGACTTGAGCATAGTTTTCCTATTTGTGACCCCTTTTCACCTGAGAATTATTTATAAGACCCTATGTACATAGGCATATAAAATTAGTATACAAAATCAAATGTTTACTACTAATAAATTATAAAGAAATTTATTTTAAAGCAATTCTTTGATATGTATATAATTTCACCATTTGTTAAAGGTGGGGCAATTTACATATTAATGAGATGGATGTGCTTGTTTAGCTTTAACTAAAGAATTAAGTGTTGTATAAATTTGATACTGCAGGACAGAGTGCTTCTTCAGTGCTCTTAAGAGTTGACCAATATTTTGGTTTTATAATCACTAATGCTAGGAATGCTGCTTCACATAAATATCTCATATGAAAGGGCAGGAGCATGTTTAAGGGCATTTCAGAAATTGTTGGAAGTTCTGTCCTAATTGCAAGCCAAAATTCATTTTAATGAATTTTTTATGAAGCTCAGTAATCAAGCCCAGCAGCAATGTTTGAAAGCAAACATTCTGAAACAATGCAATCCAAAGTTGTAGTCATTCGATATTTACATGTTGAGGAAAGATGGTAGGAAAACATTAAGCCTCTGCTTTCTATAATCAGACTATTGTGTTTCTAGAAGGGCAGTAACTTCAAATCAGTTCAAGCACTGCCATTCACAGCATGCAGCAGTGTTCAAGAGTCAGGGTGCTCCAGGCTGTGTTCATAGGTATCATGTTGTATGACTGCGTGTTTGGAAGCAAGGCTGCATACTGTCACATACTACACCAAGGGCAAGTGTTGTCACAAACATCTCAGATTCATTACACATTTGATTTTGAATTAATTTAGGTGTTGTGGAATATTACTTTAACTATGTAAAAATTGTTACATTTGTTTATGTTGCATTTGTATAACAATGTAAAGATGTGTTGTTTGCCTGCCTAAGACATCTGATTGGTCTACTAAAAAGTTGAATGGCCAATAGGTAGGCAGTAGAGGGATAGGCGGGGCTGGCAGGCAGGGAAAATAAATAGGAGGAATCATCTAGGCTCGAGGGAGAAGAGGGGGAACAGAACAAGGGAGAAAGGAAGGCACCCAGGGCCAGCTGGTCAGGCATCCGCCAGCCAGGCACAGAGCAGACTGAAAGAAAGGTAAAAAGCCCCAAGGTAAAGTGTAGATGAAGAGAAACAGGTTAAGTTATTAGAGCTAGTGGGATAAACACAAAATAAGACCGAGCATTTATAATTAATAATAAGTCTCTGTGTCATGATTTGGGAGCTGATTGGTGACCCAAAAGAAAGCCTGCAACATTTAGGTGTGTGTTCAGAAATCTTCTGGCTGTTGCCAGATTTCTTTCAACCCCCACATTTAGTTATATGAACCCCATATGGGGTCTTGACCCAACATTTAATAAGCTGGAGGTTAGATTATAAGCAGAAAATGAGTCCTTTAGATGAGGTTTTCTATGCACAGTTGTATGGTGGACTCTCTGAAGAAACGGGCCATCGATGACTCTGTGCACATAAGCACAGCCGTGGAGCTCCAGAAGGCACAGAGACACATCAAATGTATGTGCCACCATGACGCTGGAAGCCGGTTTGCTCATTCCTCACTCTGGCTCTGCAGTTCCCATTGGAGAGAGCACTCCAGCTTGCCAAGTGCTTTATACCATTAATCCCCTACAATCCTTAAGACAGCCCCACAGGTGAGCAGTGACCGTTGCCATCCTACATTGTGCATGACTCCACAAGATCATGCATCCCACATGGCAAGGCCAACAAACAAGAGCAATGCTAGTAGATGCTACATGTGTGACACTCTTCTATGCGTCATATATGAGGGAACCCATTTCTGTCCTCAGAATAGAGATCTTCTGAGGGATGCAACAGCTTCCCACCTGACCAGAGACAACTAAAAACAGCCCATAGAGTCACTAAAAAGTAGCAGATCTCAGATTCAAATTCAGGTCATTTCCTAAACGGTCTCATCCAACGGTAACTAAAGTCCCAGGCCCCAGGACAGCCATCTCTCTTCTTTTCTGGGCAGGAAATAAGACCAATCCATTGATCAAGCAGCAAAATTTCATGAATAGCCACCCTGCCAGAGATGTCACCATCTGTCACAAAGAACAATGGGCTCCCTGTGCCAATAATACATTCAAGAGTGGTACTGCTATTAAATAAGAGAGACACAAGCTCAAAGGGTTTTTAATTGTCTGAGGATGCCTTTGCCACAAGCCAAACATCCCATTATGGGAAAGCGAGCTATCTGTTACTTCTATCAATTAGCAAGGACCATGATTTGCACAATTTTCCTGCTTAATTTTAGTCACCCTATAATCTGTCTTTTCTCTGAACTCTTGCCATGCGCAGTTCATAAGGCGATATTACATGGAATTACACTGAGCTTTGTGTTCTTACATAATTATTCTGCGCACGCCCATCCTGTCTCCCCAAACAAATCCTCATGTACTCAGTAGCCAGGATCTACATTATTCGTCATTCCTGGCTCTTCAGCATCAGCCTAGCATGGCAAAGACAAGACAGAGGGTAGGCACTTAGTATCTGCCATTTAAATGACAGGCCCTGAACGAGTTCTCAGTTGGTCTTCAGAAGTATCTGTACCTATTACATCTGGCTGACTGAGAAATATATGTTTTGTTACTGTTTCATTACAATTAAGGGCTGTCAATTTTCATATGGAAAAATACTGTGCTGGTAACTGTTTAACAATTAGCATATTGAGGGTATTTTTTAAAGGTCTTGCAGAATTTCCCATCACACAAATGAGTGCTCTCACCATGACCTGCTTCAAGCCACCAGCGTCTGCCCCACTCAGTGCCTGAAAGTCGAATGATTGACACTATGATACAAGTGGCTCTGAACACTACGTTTTTCTCCTAAAGTGTGTTTTTGGGGGTGAATGTGGTAGCTTTTGATTTTCTGTCTCAAAAAAAAAATCTTTCTTAGAAGATTGTTTCAAGTTTGGTCTAAAACATGAGAGGGCTGGGCTGGGCTATGACAATTTGAAAGACAAACCATACAATACAGCCATCATTGACCTGGTCGTTCCAAAGGTCGGTTGTAGAAAGGATTTTATGTTCAAATTGATGAAGCTAAAAAAATTAGTGAAGCTGAAAATATACTGTTAAGGCAAGCAAACAGCCAGAGAACCTCTGTCTCTCTTTCCTCCCTTCCTTCCTTCTCCTCTCTTCCCTCCCCCTCCCCACTTCAGCATTTTATCGCTCTTGCTCTGTTCACCTGGGTGGTCCGTGATTATGAGGTCATCACTGAGGTAAGAAAACACTTTTGAGGCCAAAGACCTGCCCAACCTAAACTCATGCAATAACTTTTTACAAGATATAAACCACTGTTGGAAGGACTTTGCTTCTGGTCTATCTTTTAGAAAACCCTTCTCCTTCATTTTTTCTTTCAGGGTTTGTGAGGATCATAATGTAGCAGGAAAATGACAGCTCTTGGCACAGATTCGAGAGTCCAGTATGGCGGACTGTTAACTTCCCTAGACTTATAAAGCCCTGGCTGCCAGTTTCTTCCCCTCCTCCACAGGCTACCCTCTCTCCTTTATCAAAACCCTCATTGTGAGAATTCTGTTTGGTGTGGTGCTGATGGTGGGTAGGGAGCATAGAGAAAAGCTGTTCATCTGTAGAAACTGGCTCCTTCGGAACAGACTGATGGAGCCCCGTGGGCACAGAGTGCTATAGAAGACGCTTTCAGTGGATTTGGAACTGTTCCCACTGCATCCAAAACCCATTGCGAGTATTGTGTACAAGAATTTGGAGGACATGAAACATTTTCTAAAGAAAGGTAATTAACAGTCATTTTTTGGGGAGATGGGGAGACGGTGAGTATTTCAGAGTACCTCTTCCTCTTGCAAAGACACAAGCTGGGCTTACAAGATCTGTAGATCCAGTTTTGGGGATCTCACACCACCTTCTGGCCTCTGTGGGCACCCTACTCCTTTGTGGTACACATTCGTAATTGCAGGAAAGCACTCATATATAAAATAAAGAAATCCTTTAAAAATAATTTATATTTAAAATATCAATGAGACTTTTAAAAATTAAATTCATACAGCAAAGCCCACTTTTCTAAAGAGACATTATCTCACTTAGTACCCCTAGCAGGTCTGGAATTTGCTATGTAGACCAGGCTGGCCTAGAACTTACTTTGTAGACCAGGCTGACCTCAAATTTACAAGGGCCTCTGCTTCCAGAGTGCTGTGATTAAAGGTGTGTACCAGTATGCCTGACTAAAGCCCACTTTCTATTGATTATATTTTCTTCTTCTGTTTCCGAGACAAGGTCTTTCTATGTAGCTCAGGCTGACCTTGGAGTCATGTTCCTCCCACATCAGCCTTCCGAGTGCTGGGACTCCAGATGGGAGCCCCCAGGCTTAGCTTCCATTGCTTTTCAAACCCTGTAGCAAGCTTACTTTCTCTAACGCCCCTTGTGTCTAATTCAGTGACCCATGGGGAGTCCAACTAGTAATCCCGTCCACCTGAGGGCTTCTAGGGTAAGCTAGCTTTCTCTGTAGCTTTAGCTTCTCCCCATTGTTCCCTATGGGTTGCTACTTTTGTTCTGTATTTTCCCTCTTTAAGTGTATCCTAATCTCCTTGCAAGCAGAAACAAAGTGTTTCACTTCCCCAAAGTGTTTCAAAGGCCCTTGTGCTTTGGGTGGAATCCCATTCCCTCCAGAGTGGTAACCTGGGCACTGCTACTGCAGTCGGCAGAAGCGGCCTTGCTCAGGGTGTCTACAAACCCTCCACAATCATACAGGAGGTGTGCCTACAATAGTTGCTTTTCCATGACAGTGACAGGCTACCTACCTAACAGAACCAACGTAAAAGAGGAAGGTTTATTTCAGGACTTCAGTGGCTCCAATACGTGGCAGAGGGGACTGTATGGTAGGATGGACAGCCTGAACTGTTTCAATGGGGCATGAGGCAGCTGGGTACTTCATGGTCTTGGCACTCAGTAAGCAGACAGCATAGCACCTGGCACCAGGGTAGGTGATAACTCATGAGGCTATTCCCTCGTGGCTTGTTTTTTCCAGTTAGACCCCGCTGCCCTAAGCTTCCAGAATCTGCCCCCCACCAAAAGAACCACCATCTGGGAACCAACTGTGCAAACACATGAGTCTGTTGGGGGGCATCCTTACTATAAGCAGAGGGGTGTGTGTGTGCCTAATGGCATAGTACATTAATCTGGTTTATGTAACAATAATGAAATACCTTGGTTTGGGCAACTTCAAGGGAAGTTGTTCGTTTCAACTCATGATCCTAAAAGTCCCAGGTTTAAGGCCCATCCAATGTCCTTTTGGTGACAGAATCCAAAGAAAAGGGAGTATCACACAGTAAAGACCTATGCACAGATTCTGACACTTCTCCCTTTTCTTAGAAAGCCCCTGGTATTAATCACAAAGCTCCACCATGATAATGTCTAACCCTAAAACTCCCCCAAAGTCCCACCTCTACACACCAGAGTTGAATTAATATCTTATTATAGCAAATGGAAATGACATTTCAACAGTTGAGCCGTTGGGAGACACAGTCAGACCACAGCAAACATTTATCAAATTCTTGAACACACTGACAATCCATCACTCTACTTATGATCCCCACCCACCATTCTAAAGGGACACCAAAATGAGTGCTGGACAGCCAGCAAACCTGGGAGGAATTCGAATTATAACTCAGAAAAAACGATGTACAATAGTTATTGTATTGATGGGGATTTCTTGGTAGTTATTTTATTGGAGATGCATTTTACATAGCATAGATCAGTTCCCCCAAATTCATCAGATTTTGATGTATTTGCCAAGTTGTGTGACCATCACCCCTTGGTAATAAGCATTAGTTAAGAGTCCCAGCACAAACACAGCAGTGATAGCAAAAGGGAAAAAGCTTTGCCCTCCAGGAACTTACTGAAGCAGCCAATAAGTAAATGATAAGTAAGTTTACACTGCTATAGGTTGAATTACATCACTCTCAAATCCATACACTGAAGCTCCAACCCCTCCTATACTGTAGCATGAACTTATTTGGAACTAGGATCACTCCTGATACAATTAGTTAAATGAGGTCTGATGGGGGAAGAGCCACTAGCCAATCACATCAAGTTGGGGTGTGGCTACTGAACCCCAGGTAGAAAATCGAGAGAACTCAGGTAAGCGCTCTCTCCATGCGGTGTCTGCCAGAGGGATCGGATCGCGACTTTGGTAGAGTGAGTTCCCCTTTTTCCTTTCATTAAAAATACCTGTTTCTATTGAGCTAGCTTGGTTATTGATTTGTGCCGACTTGATAATTCGTCATCATCTGGCGCCAACGTGGGTTTTAGGGTCACAATACGATGGGGCCCCACAACAACTCTCAACCTGGTTACTATGACGTCATGATAGCGCTACTACGAGACCTGCTTGGATACCAGCTGCACAGGATGGTTCCAACTTGGTTAGCTTACATGGTGCACTTCTTTTACAACATTCTGGCCAGACCTCCATGAAATACTCAGAGACTATTTACAATTTTACCAGGCCAAATATTAATCTGGTAATTTAACCATCATTTCTTTTACCAGGATCCCCTAAAAAGAACATCGCCCCCGTGACAGCTGGAAGTAACTTTAGAAGACGACGTCCCCTCTCCCAACAAAGTTTACCCTCAAGTTTAGGGACATCAATTAGGGGTTGATTTTGACTGGTATATGGTTGGGGGATGGGGGAGGAATTTTATAGAAAAGAAATTGGGGGATGGGGAGGAATTTTATAGACTCAAAAAAAAGGGGGATATTTGGATAAAAGATTATATTTATGAGTTACTGCTTTTAGACAATTATATTGGTATAAATTTTTGTATATTGATAAAAGTTAAATTATATTAAATATTGTATGCATATATGCTTCTACCTCCGTTTAAAACATTGTTTATGTATTGACATATATATATTTACCATACTGCAATGTACATTACTACCTCTGATTAAGATACTTATACATTGTCTATGTTGGAAAGTCATCGTCCTCATTTATTGCACAGTTGTTTATTATCTTAGTCTTTAAGTTAGATAGGTATTAAGAATTATAGATCAGTAGTCATCTATGTTTGTTATATTTATGATTAGACTAATCAGGTTCTTTAGATACATAGAGATTATATTCAGTATAGATAGATAATCTTCAACCTCTTCAAGGAACTGTAGAAAATGGCCTTTAATATAATCTAGAGTTTCGTAGTTTCACAACAATGAGACACACTCACTCCTGGTAACACCAATCTATTCCCGAGAGAATATTGAGCACCAGAGACACTCCATCTGGAGCCTTTCTTCTTGGCAGAACTGGCTTATGGACAAGAAAATGCCCATACCTCAACCACTAACAGAGATACCGAGTATCCATAAATGGATAAAACAAAACTGTCATATCCTGCCAAGACAGGGTAAGATAGTTTTGAAAAGTTTCTTGCTCTTAAAAATGGTATGTCAGTTACTTTAGGCCTTAGCCAAAGTTGGTCGCTTCAACACTGCAAATGAGACTTTGGGTGACTGCCCAGGTAGTCGGTTGTCTCTGTCATTTGTTGCACATTGTGGAAGTTTC
>PVIU01017969.1:0-40321 GCA_004026605.1 Ondatra zibethicus
TAACCCAAACCCAAAAAGATGATTATGGTATGTACTCACTCATTAGTGGACCCTAGCCATAAACAAAGGACATTAAGCTTATAGCTCACAAGCCTAGAGAAGCCAAAGAGCAAGGTGAACCCAAAGAAAAACATATATAGATCCTCCTGGAAATTGGAAGCAAACAAGATCGCCGATTGCTGGGCAAAAGTTGGAAGCATGGGAGTGGGGATAGGGGTGGAGGTAGGGGTGAGGGTGGGGGTGGGCAAAGGGGAGAGGGGGAGGGAGAAGGGAGAAGGGAAGGACTGGGAGGGTGGAGATGGAGGAAGGGTGGATATTGGAGAAGGGAATAAGATATCTACATTAAGGGAGTCATTTTATGATTGGCAAGAGACTTGACTCTAGAGGGGATCCCAGGTGCCCACGGGGATGTCCGCAACTAGGTACTTGTGCAGCAGGGGAGAGGGTGCCTTGAACTAGCCTTGTCCCATAGTCACATTGATGAATATCTTGATCATCACCATAGAAATTTCATCCAATGGATGGAGACAGAGACAGAGACCCACGTTCACATCAGAGCAATGGACTGAGCTCCCAAGGTCCAGTCAAAGAGCAGAAGGTGGGAGAAGATGAGCAAGGAAGTGAGGACCGCGAGGGGCTGGTCCACCAACTGAGACAGTGTGCCTGATCTAATGAGAGCTCACCAAATCCAGCTGGACCAGGACTGAATGAGCATATGATCAAACTGGAATCTCTGAATGTGGCTGCCAATGGGGGCTGACTGAGAAGTCAATGATAATTGCTCTGGGACCTATCTCTTCTGCATGTATTGGCTTTTTGGGAATCTAGTCTATATGGATGCACACCTTCCTAGGCTGGGATGGAGGGGGGAGGGCCTTGGGCTTCCCACAGGGCAGGGTACCCTGCCCCCTCTTAAGGAAGCAGGAGGAGAGAGGAGGAGTAGTGGGGGAGTGGGAGGGGACTGGGAGAAAAAGGACATGACAGATACCAACAATGAGAGGATGAAACACAATCGGCAATTATTCTGCCACTCTCTGCAGAATAATAAAAGCAACAAACACAAATGGGATAAATATACAAAACTATAAAACCTTCATTATTTTACTTAAATAGTGCTCAACAAAATCAACAGAGCCACATGACCTTTGAAGTTAAAGAAAGCTTGATTACAGCAAGGAAAACCAGACAAATGGGAACTTCTAACAGAATAAAAATGCACAAAACTGAAAACGGTGCTGCAAGACAAAAAGGTAAGATAGAAGATATGTAGACATGTCAACACACACATGTAACACACACTGTGTTACACATTTTGTATACAAAGATGGTATAGTGGGACTTCTTGGGAATCAGTAAGGCTTCATCATCCAGGCACCAGAGGAACAAGTGGAGCATCTCACCATGCACCTAGAAATTCAGATGTCATCGCTTCTCTTCTACAGTGGTTCAAAAATAGCCAGAGTTACTACAGGTCACAAAGGGCCATGCCATTATTTAAGGTAAAAATTAACAGGCGCTTTTTCTGCAATAACTTCAAAACAGAACACTTCCTCTTGAGTCTGTCTTGCTTAGTTTCTACACCTTAGCTGACAGAACGCCATTCCTTATAAGGCAAAATCTTCATAATCATCCTGATTTCTGATCTTCCAATGCTATACATCTAGTTGATTGGCAACTTCTTTCAGTTATACCTTCGAAAACCACAAACTAATCATTGAACTCCTCTGCTACCAGGCCAGCCTGGTCCACACTTCTCTTTGCTATGTCAATACAAGACTCTCCTGCCTGCCTTCCCTGCTTTTCCCTCACCATACTGCAGTCTGTGAAAATTAAGATGTCTGTCATTCCTCTGCTCAAATCTTTGTAAGGCTCCCCAATTCACTTACAGTCTAAGTGGACTTTACCACCATCTTCACACCTACGGGGCCTCTGAGGCCCCCCTTTCTCTTCCTGCATCTACTCTGACCTGTTCACCCAGGACTCCTTTGTTATTAGTGGTACATTCCAGGTGCTCTCCTGCCTTAGGGCTCTTGAGCTCATGTCATAAGACTAATACCCACTTCAGTCTTTGTATAAATGTCACTTTACTATTTGATAAATATTTGATAACTAGCAAAATGAAAATCAGCAGTCCTTAATGGTTTTAACTAATCCAAGAGGTGTATATGTATGTTTTTAATGGTGTATAATATGTGTCTGTGTGCGTGTCTACATATGTGTGTGGAGATTAGAGGTCATCATCAGGTGTCTGTCTCAACCATTGTCCACCTTATTTCTTTTATTCTTCTACATTTTTATTTTACTAAGAATAGGTAATTCCTTAGGCAAAGTTTATTCTCCATTATAAAAACTGCCTAGCCAAGGCAAGGGCAAGGGGACCATTGCTACAATCAGCTCACATCCAGAGGGAGAACAATGTCTTGTTATCTTTAATTTCATCCAAATTCTGGAGATGTATATGGTACTTCATAGGCAGTCCGGTCCACCTTATGTTTTTGAGGCAGAATCTCTCGCTGAACCCAGAGCTCACAATTGACTAGACAGACTGGCCAAGCAAGCGTCTGGCTCCTCCTGGGCTTGACTCTTCACTAAGATTATAGGTGTGCCTGGCTCCTGGGTGATAGAGATTAGAATTCAGGTCCTCACACTTGGGTAGCAGGCATTCACCACCTAAGCCATCTCTCCAACCATGTTTTTAAACAAATGCTCTAGAATTTTAAATTCTAGTTTAGTTATCATAAGAAAATAATATGCTTATTATAATAATTCAGTATTATAGAAAAATTTTAAAGGATAGTACAATTTTACTGCTAAAAACTTTCTATTTCTAGGTTATTTTCTAATGCTTGTATAAATGATCCTCAGGACATCCTTAAAGAACTCAGATTCTTTACATCAAAACTATTTTATAGTAATATACATTCTTCTCTTCTTAGTCTCACATTTTCAATATATATTTGGCAGTCCTCCCAGAGGCCACACGTTGATACTACAAACTAAATGCAGAATCAGACAGGAGGCTTTGGCTATCTCCTCTCAGCTAGACACTAAGGAGACTTGACCAAGCATTAAAACAATGACACCCTTTTCAGTAATTGTTTTACCTAAATAAATACAATTATTTTGCCACAAAATATTTGCTAATAAATAATATATTTGCAATTCTATTTTGAAATGAATAAATCTTTTAAAATTTTTATAGTTTTAATTTCCAAAATGGTAAACATAACTAAATAAATGTATACATACAAAACTTCAGTGGTTTGAAATAATTTTAAATGGGCTCTCAGAGTAGCAAGATGGGGAGCTATTAGTCCATATTAGCATCTATTTTTAATTGAAAAAAATCGAATCATATCATACATAACGCTTATAATTTTACTCTTTACTTGATAACACAGTTTTAAAGTGATGGTAAGCATGCCAATAACGAGTTATTATTCCACATAATGGACTGCACCAAATTATTTTGGATTAATTAGTTCATTTAACAACTGTAATATCAGCATGAGTATACCCTAGGCATTTCTGATACAGGCGATCTGAAGACTGTACTTTCTGGAGTACTCACTAGATATGGCATAGACCAAATACTCTTTCCTAGAACACAGTGAACAATACAAAATTGTTGGCCAGTATTTAGATGGTACTTAAGACTCTGAGACTGAATGCTGGCACCTGTTAGGCCACTGAGGGGAAGAATGATGCCAGTCCGATATAAAATGCTCCCTTCAAGTTGCATGTTGAAGCTTAAACCTCAACACAACATTCATAGGTGGAAATACTGGGAAAGTGAATGGACCAGGAGGGCTCTGGTGTAATCAGTGGATTCAGACATTCATGAATCAATTTATAGTAACTATTGGGAAATTGTGGAAGATGGAGGAGGTGGGTCATACATCACATGCTTTTAAAGGTTCTATCTTGTCCCTGGCCTTCACCCGTTCACCTCTTCTTCCTGATTGTTGAAAGCTCAGAAACATCCTTCTACCATAATGAACTGACTCAACCACAACCCAGAAACAATGGGATCAGTTTGCCAAGGACTGAAACCTTAGAAACTCTGAGCCAGCATAAATTTCCCTCCCTTATGCTCTCATGTATCCTGTCACAGTGACTAGAAACTAACATAGCATGGCTTTCTAAGTCGACTGTATAAAATGTTTCAGAAAGAGTATGACATCTGTGTCAGGACATGAAAAGAGAAGCAATACTTCAGAGATAGAAAAACAACAATGGAAAAAGATGGTTCAGAGATGTGAAGAAAACTACAGAGAGCAGGTGAAGCAGGCCAACTGTTAGAGAGGCTACAGATTTGGGGAAAGAAGACGAACACTGATCTGAAATCATGGACAAGGAGCAATGAAGGCCATGATTCCACATCGGCCTCTCACTGGGAACTCACAAAAACCTCCAACTTAAGTTATTCTTCTTGCCTTTGATACCTCCTTAAGGAATTCCATGAGGCAAAACAGTCCTTCAACCAAAGCTGGGCAGTCTAGGGGTACTCTAGAGGTTTGTGCCCAAACAGATTCAGGCTATAAGTGAGACATGTAAATTCTGTATGGAAACAGGTCTACTCAGCCCTGGATTCTCTAGTCTGGTACTGAGGAATGATCCTGACTGCTACTATCACCACTGCAGCCTAGGTACATTTAGGAACGTCTATAGACAACTGGAGACTGATGGGACTTAGGTCACTATAATATACAGGCCAGTCTCCCTCATCTTATAATGCAAAGGACAGCTCCCCAACAAATGGTTATATGGCCCAGAATGTTCAGAGCTGAGCTTTGGAAAACTTGCTCTAAACAGATGATCGCTGGAGCTGTTAGATTTGTTCAGAGAGGCAGATTATCCCATGCCTATGGTTTATTCATACCCAGCTTGTCAAGTATGACTAAGGAATCAGACCACAGACATCTGCCTTGTGAATTCCACTTCAAATACACTCAAATAAGACTAGGGAGAGACAAGCATAATAGATGCTAAAAGGAAAAAAAGAAAAAAAGAAAAAGAAAACACCATGTCATATACCAAGTATTAAAGATAAGAACCAACAAAATGACTTTTCCTTAACTTTAAGACAGAAAAATGTAACTCTGTTCTGAATAATTACCACATTGCAGCCAAGTTCAGCAGCCAATGAGCCCTCAGCTCTGCTCACTCCCCAAATACTCCTTTTCTCTAAGGTGCTTCTCTACTCTTGGTTGCAAAAGAGTTCTATGGAAAAGGAGCTTGTGTTCTTATGAACAAAAATCCTGGAATACACAATAACTAATAGGTTGTTTTAAGAATAGAGATTTTATTAATATTGACAACAGAGAGTAAAATATGCATTTACTTCATCAGTATTTCACTGATGAAATCCAGTATTTTATTTGAACAGTTGAGTAATCTTGAATTGTAGAAATAAAAGAAATTCTCTTCAGCCCCTTTCCCAGAATTCTCTTTTATGTTCTTTCAATGACAGTGCAGCAGGTTTGCCCTTCCTTGAGGCTTCCCCAGAAAAGCTTTTCCCAATGTTCCTGCTTTCAGTGTGGAAGGTGTTCTAACTCTGGTATTCCAATTTTCACTTTGAAATCTGTTCAAGGAAAATTTAAACTCATGCATATGGAGAAGAGATTGCTGTATCTCAGTGAAAAAATAGATTCTCCTGCCTGAATGTTTTATCAGTAGGCTGCCTGGAACCCACTGTGCTGCCTTATCAGAGGACATTGCATAGCAAGATGGTTTTTGCTATTAAAGGAGTTAATCCTCGGAGAAGAATGACCTGCACAACAGAGTGAGTGAGGCAAGTCAGGCCTAGCCAACAACCCTGTGCTACAAGGCCTGGCTGCATCCTCTGTGTGGGATAGAGGGCACTTATGGAGTTTCTGAAGCCACACTTGGAATAGTACCCTTTGAAACACACCTCTCCCAAGCCTAGCACTGTTCCTCATAGGAATATGGTCACCACAGCAAGGCCTATATTGACGGGCACTACATAAACCCAGAGAAAAGGCAATGTGTGTTGGTATTTTAAGAATGAAATATCACTTTGTAATACAAAAGTCACACCCATCTGTGTGCATATAAATATGCATGTAATATGTAGGTATATATGGACATATAGATAGAGAAAACACAAAAGAGATTTTCTGATTGATTTATTAACTCAACAAAACAAACTGGTTTGAGGTAAAGGACTGCCAGCTCCCCTAATCTAATCAATAAATAGTGAAGGCATAAAATGTTATGCTCTACCCAGTAAATATGTATAGTATTATGGCAATTTTCAAAAATGAATACTTAAATTTTAATTTAAGAATGAAATTGGAATTATTTCAAGATGTCCTTCAGGACAGCTGGCAAGAAAATCATATGTATAAATTAAGTAATGGAAAATATGAAGAAAACTATAAGCATTCATATTTCATGCCAAGTGTATTATATTATGTAACTGGATTCTCTTCACCAAGTAGTTTCTCTAGTGTTAGGAAGCATTAGTCCCTATTCATGGAGGACAAGTGACAAGCCACAGAAGAAAGTGAGCTGCCTGTAGTCCACACCACAGAAAAGGCAGAGTTGAGTCCCCAGCTAGGCTTCTTGACTGCTTGCCACCATTTCTCTCTCTGTGTCCCAGATTTTCTCTTTAAACCTATATTTGGGCTAGATCAGTAAGTAGAATTGCAGATAGAAAATAACCAAAAGCTAATCACACTAAATACAGGATGGATATGTTGATTTTAAGCATATGAAATTTTATATGTGTACACAAAAAATAAGCACAAAAGACCAAGGAAAAAAATGAAATTAAAATAGCCAGAACTTGCTTTTCCTATGGAAATGCTTAAGCACATAATAAGATCATTGAAATGTATTCCTCTGTGTATTATGTCTGCTCCAGGTTAATTAAGGCTAAGAATAAATAAGAAGAGGAGGAGGAGGAAGAGGAAAGGGAGGGGGAGGAAGAGGAGGGAAAGTGAGAGAGGGAGGAGGAGAGAAGAAAGAAGATAAAGATTGAATGTGGCTAGACCAGGTTAAGATGGAGAAAGGAACAGTCATCATTTGTTAAGGTCCCAACTCCACACAGCCACAGTGACTGGCAGTGTTTCTTTGCTATATCAGGGAATGGAATTTCTGCAAGCTGAAAAGCTTTAAGAACAATTCATGTCTCCAAAGAAATCTCCCAGTCTTAAAATTAGCTCTTATGTGATATAATAAGTTTTTTTTTTAAATTCTCTCTCCTGTTAAAAGAATTCCATCATGGATGAACACATATTTCCTTCATAATCTTCCTCCCCTCTCCCTGTCCTCCTGTCTGGGACTGTCCAGCTGTTTAATGGAGTTGCAGACCCAAGCATGGGAAGCACATACCTCACCTGGGCCTTTGCACTACTGTGCTGCAACCTACGAAAAGAACCAGATGAACCTGGAGCTCACCCATGTGTCCTCCTCCAGACAGAGCCTGAAACTCATGGGAACAGTAGCCTTCCAGAGGCAAGCCAAGAATGCACAGGCCTATGCACAGCCATCGAGCTCAAAACTGAGCAAGATGCCACGGTCATCCAGTTCCTTCCAAAGGCTCTTAGTTATGTATTCTAGTTCAGGAATACAGTAGAAGAATGAGAGAGCAATGATGGTTAAAGAAAAAGGAGTGAATGAAATGTTGACAAGGGATTTTTGAGATTGTTTTTAAAAAGAAAATTACAGATGCAATTCACAATTGATGTCAGCTTTTTTATGAAAAATATTTCTTACTAATAATAACAACAACCAAAAATAGAGACAAAGCCCCTTAAACCGTTACATGTTGCTTTTCTTCTTTGTTCTTCCTTAAATTTTATTTTTTCTTATTACAGTTTTAGTACATGGACTGGAACCAAGGGACTCCTCCATGCTCTACATGTACTCTGCCAATAAACCAAACTGCAATGCCTTTTGTCTTCTTCTTATTTTTTTAAATGTAAAAAATTTGTCTGAATGTATGCCTGCTGACCAGAAGAGGGCATCAGATTGTGAGCCACCATGTGGTTGCTGGGAATTGAACTCAGGACCTCTGGAAGAGCAGCCAGTGCTCTCAACTGCTGAGCCATCTCTCCAGCCCCTCTTCTTAGTTCTTATAACTGCAACTAATAAAGTACCCTGGTTCTCAAGAATCTAAGGAAAGTTATTGAAATTGCTACAGTAGGCTTAGTTTATTGTAATAAATTTGAATATAACAGTTTGACCCATAATTCATTTCCTAATAACTGCACACTGAAAATCACCTAGCCTCCTGCAGCAGACAGGCAGAAAGACTGGCTTTGGGCACAAGCAGAGTGGATGACTGCAATGAAGCAGTGTGTTGCATACACAACTGGGAAGCAGGGCATATGAGCTCACAAAGATTGTGCCATCATTCATGAGCCCTGTGCAAGAGCCAGCCAGACAAACCCCAACGTGGGATGAATAGACACCAAGTCCCATAAAATTGAGGTTGAATAGAGAAGAAACCAGAACAGAGGGAAAAGGGAATGAATTCAATCAAACACACACAATATGTGTATATCAAATCATCAAACAAAAAAAATAAATTACTGGACATTAAAATATCTTGAAACAAGATTTAAAAGAATAAAAATAAATAAATAAACTAAAATGGTTAATCTCATTATTGGTTTCCCGCAACACTCTCAAAGGTTGACTAACAAAGATACCTACTGAGATTCTTAAAATTATGCCAGTCACCCTATAGTAAATGAGTGTATTATTTCATTTAAATCTTACAGGACTAATACAAGGTTATTGTGAAAACCACTGTTACTTTACAGATAAGGAAAACAGAGGGGAGAAATGAATTAAAATGCTCCGGGTTGTTCGCCCTGTCAGTTGGAGTTGGTTTGCCACCCATGAGACTATTGTGTTATTACTGGTCCTGTGTTCTGTCAGGAGCATTGCCGCCACGCCTAAGCATCATGTAAACTCACGTCTCTCATCATCTTCACTGCTTCTCTGGTCCGCCCAAGTCTGCGGGCACACATTGCCAGCCTCCTCTTGATGTAGACCAAGACATTGGTGTCTCGTCCTGAGAAAGGACAGATAAAACATCAACATTTTAAAAATCAGCAAAAACCAAGAGCTTTAAGTTAACCAGCAAGAAAAATGCAGAAGCCCATTTGCTTACCCTTAAATAGATCCTTCAAGAAGGACAGTTTGCTCTTTTGGCCTTTCCTATTGCCAAGAGCACAGAGAACTAATTTTGTTAATAATAGAATGAATACAGAGTAAAGCAAAAGTATTTAGATGCCCAAAGGCCAAAATCATGACTGTTTACCTAATCTGTGCTTTTGAATTAGGCCTGTTGAATATTTAGGCCTAAGAAAATGAACACACTGACATTGCAAGAAGTTCACAAGCAAGAATCCCATGTTCCACCAGTGTGCATGCTTTTGGTAAAGATGCAGAGGTGAATCTCAGGCTGCATCCTGATGAACTATTTTTTCCCATTCCTGACATTAACTCTGGAGAAGCCTCATCTTGAACTTCTGGTTCATATTACTCTTTCTCTAACACTAGTGACATCATAATCATCTCCAGGTCCCCAAAGCAGTTGGTTTTAGATGGCAATATAACACATTCCAGATATGACAATAGAGCATGCACAAAATGAAAAACTACCCTAGTGTTAGAGAAAGCACTGACAAGCTGCACAGTTATAACAACAGTCACTAAAACGGCCCTTATAAAGTATATTAGCAACTTCTTAGCTTAATCTTTTATTTAATTATGTATTTTGGATGTGTTTTCAGACCAGTGAGAACATGCATATGCTTAATCCTCAATAAAATTACCATGTTTGAGAAAAATATGACACACCTGTTATGGATTAAGTACATGTAGATACTCAGCTATTAAAAGATGTTGAGACCAAAGTCTGAACATTTCAAGTTTTAAACAATGAGAACAAGATGTGTGCTGAAAAACTGCCAAGTACCTACAAATTATTTTAAAGATGTGATTATATTTTTGGATAGATTTAGGCAACAGGTTGAAAGGATTTAATTTAGAGGAGAAAAGAAAGAAAATGTTTTATGTTATATTATAGGTTGTGTAATTTATGTATTAATTTCCATTTAGTTCACAAAATAGACATTTACTGCACATCTTCAAAATGCACTGTTATATTTTTATAATGACCAGAGACCTTATTGCTATATCTACTCACTGCAGAATAAAACCAAACGTGTGTGTCGACGGCACGTGCACACTATAATGTAATGATATTGCTGGCACCTGAGACCTAGAGACGGGTTCAGTCAGGGTCTATACCAAATCCAAGTTTAATATTAAAATTTAATTATATAATATCAAGTATGAAGGACACATATACCCCTACTTTCCAAACTAAAGGGGAGAGAGATGAAGTGAGAGAAATTCTACCTAAAAGAAATAACCCACATTTTTGTCAGACCATGAAAACACTTTTCTCCCACAAGGATCACTGGATTCTGTTTAAATAACCAACCAAGATGAGCCCAGGGGCTCAGGGAACTCCAGTAATTACTTCATCCTACTTCTATACTGTTCCCAGAAAGCATCATGGGTTCTCAGGTTGGGTACTGAAGTAAAGGGTCTCAGCCTTTAAGGAGTTATTTTTAAAAATGTATTATTTTAATAAAATATCAATAATTAGGAATTCATGGTTCTTCCTCAAAGACAATACTATTGATTTTTAAATAACTAAATGTTGAGACTATAACCAATAAAAGTTATATTCTAAATTTCCTTTTTCAACCATGTTTTTACTCATGCAATGTGAGACTTAGAAGAAAACATTTTTATGATACTAACAACAAAAGTTGGATTTAAAGTTATGAGATGGAGTAGCAACTGCCAAGCAGAAGAACTATGTATGATTTCTGGCGAGAAATGAGCATTAACAGTTATTGTGGTAGGAGCTGCATGGGAGGATCTGAAGGAAGGAAAGGGAAGGGGGAAGTGATGGAATTATAATCTCAAAACACTGCTTAAAAAGTGATTGATGCTTGTTTATGGCAATGAAATTCTGGGGTATAAATAAGAATGTGAACACAATGATAAACAAGTTAACCGTGCACTAACTGCCTTGTCTAACAGAATCCAGTTCTGTGCTGGACTGAACCTTTGTTCTTGCTAACATTTTACCATTCCAATTCCCCAGTGCATCACCCTGGAGGAAACCTTACTGTGTTGAGCTTCATACTGGGAGCCATGGTGCTGTAGCTGCTGAGAACGTCGATAGCAACCATCTCCAGCCTTCAGGGCCTGCTTAAAGAGTTTTTCTGCTTCAGCAATAGTTGTGGCTTCTTCTTCGGCCAAGAGAATGTAAGCAGTTGCACACCTGTCCATTCAGACATTACAAATTACAAATCCAAGGCCACTGAGTAGACTGTGGGAGTTCATGCAAAAGGGTAAGGAGTTACACCAAACATGCAGCATGACCAACGGTTTCATGCACCTGTTTGTAGCTGTTGACACAGTAATGGTACAAAAGAAACACCTATAGTTTAGCTTAAGAGGTAGGATGTGAAGTGTTAGGAGCAATGGGCTCATATACGACTTGGCCCCTTATTAATGTGTCACTGGAGCAAGGTATCACTCTGCCTCCCTGATGTATAACATGGGATCTGTCCAGTGTCTTTGTGAAGGTTCAATAAAATGCAGTCTGGGAAGTGCTCGGTGCAGCGTCAGCACCAAGGAAATGCTCGTTGAATGTCAGTTAATGACGATGAGTATAATAGCTACTAGTGAATGTCTCCTTCCAACACTTGGAGAGTGACATATAAGCTTCCTTTTGTTTACTAGATACAGATTATTTTCAAGTCAAGAATTTCTCCAGAGTGTAAAATTCATTAACTCAAGTTACTGACTGAAGAAACAAAATGAAACAGTGCTTGGAAATCCCATGGTAGCACTGATTTTCTGCATCAGAGAACATGAGAAGAACCTGTAAAAGTAGCTTCTGAAAAGCTCAAACTCTGACGCAGCCATAGTCCCTATGAAGAGTCCAGTCTCCTGCCTCCAACAACAAGCTAGCATTTCCTGCTGTATGTACAGTAAACACTATACCCAGCACTAAACCGTCACCTCATATAACCCTTCCGACAACCCTCTGAGGTAGGGAGCCAGAGGGGATATGCAGATAACTCAGCAACACAGGAGGCTTTTAGAGATGCAAACCTTCCAAATCATACAGAAAACAGCCCACTGCCAGAGAAATGGAGGGTCTGAGGGGATGACGAGGCCAGAACAGACAACAGGGGTGTTGATCCGCACTCATCCCTTCTCTCTCCTTGTCAAGTTCTCTGTGGCCATTGCCCTATTTCTCTCCATCAGACCACAAGAGAGGAAATAAACAGAAATTAAAACTAAATGTTACTGTGTGAAAACTGCAAAGCCAGCTAGGAGAAAGAAACCTAACAGACAATGTTAGGTTTGGGTCCATCTGATCCTTGGGGGTTGAAGGGAGACTTATAAATTCTTTATCCCATCCCTTTAATTTCAAGTAAGAACCATCAGTGTAGTTTTAGCTAAATATGAAAAGGTAGGGAGAAAATACCTAGAATAAAAGCTAGAAAAGCAATTACTATGGAGGGCAGAATACATGACTTGGGAAGAACAACAGCAATGCTAAAAACTGTCTCATGATTTACTAAGAGGAACTACTTGGGTAGGCATCAGAGGAAATACTGAAGGCCTCAGATGCCCACATATTATGAGTTTAAAGTAATAAACTGAATGTTGAAATAATAGTAACTGTAGACACAATATCAAAGGAACTAGCTATAAGATTGCAGCTGGTGGGTTGGGAGCTCATGAATAGCAGGGCTAGACTGCTGGCTTTTGTGTTCTTACTTCAAATAGTATTCTGAGGAGGAGAGGCAGAGTAGCAGTACTAGCCAAGAAATGTGTCTATGTGGAGACTCATGAGTTCTGGGGAAAACATGCTAAGAGCTGGTGAGTGAGAGAAAAGGGAGAGAGCAATAGAACTGCTAATGGTTGGGGGCACAGGACGGGGCTCTCAGCTTGATGGAAGATGTAGATGATGCTTTTTGTCACAACACAATACACAGACAGAAGCAAGAAGTGTGGTGATGGAGTGTCAACCATCCAGATATCTGCTAGAAGTCTTGTTTGGTTAGAAGTAGGGTACCTGACAGGCTCTTGACTTACTTCGGTAACAATTTTATCTCCCAGATGGTAGAGGAAGCAATTAGGGGAACTTCAACTCTGGACCTAATTCTGCCCAAGAAGAAAAACATAGTTGGTGAAATGAAAACTGATAGGAACATTCAGCGAGAGTTACTATGTCATTCCAGAGTTCAGGGTAATCAAAGAGGTGGAGGTAGACTTGGAAAACTCACAGGAAAGAGGCAGGACTCAATGGCACGAGATGTAGTATGGAAAATGACTCAAGAGGACAGAACAGCTTCCAAATATTCAATTGTAATCATAATGACAAAAAACAAAACAAAACAAAAAAACCCAAAACTCTCAGGAAGGGCAGAGGGTGGCACTGAAGCAAACAGCATGGCTTCACAGAGATCTAGCCCAGGTCAATTCTTAGAGGACATGCAAACAAAACAAAGATCAAAAGAGGGCATGTGATGGATTGTAAGAAGTGGAATGGATTCATAAGAATAACATCAGGAAAGCTAAAGTTCCAAATTAGCAAGGCTTGGCTAAATAAATAAATAAAATGAGCAAACATACAAAAACCACTAAAGACAACCATTCTCTGTTTTAAAATTATGTCTATTGCTCTCCCTCCCAGTTTCTCCTAAATCACCACAAAAAACAAATAAGCAAAAAAAGACAATACAACAACATTAAAACAAAGAAGGTGTGTGGTTAATAGTGGCAGATAGTAAAGAGAAAGGGAAACTCCCTCACTCCCATTTTGCTCCTGGCTTCTCTATCAATGAGAATGGCTGTCAGACTAAAAAGGAGAGAAGAAATTAACTCTAAAATGGAGAAAAAGATGTAAGACAGCACATCAGTAATACATTCTAAACGAACTACTCTTCTGGGAAGGGAAGGGCAACTTCTAAGAAGCCAACTGGCCGTGCAGGCAGGACACGGAACTGCACTCTATGGGGCTGTGGGGTCACAAGAATGGAGACTACAGGATGAGACAGCAAATGTGGGCAGCCTTCACCAGAGAGGAGGCGCCTTCCCAAATGACAGACCAGGGGGTCAGGAAGAAATCCCAATGAGTATTAAAGAAATTGCCTCTAAGCACATTAAAAAAAATAAAATAAAATAAATGAAACAGAAACCACTAGAAGTCAGCTTAAATGGCTAAGAATAAATAACACAGGCTTGCTAGCTTCATTTTCCCTCATAGACTTACAATATCTATTAAAGCTCTCTAAACAGCTGACAGAATTAAGATCAAAATGGAGAACTTGGGCTGAATCACAGTGTGACAGGGTGCTGGTAACTTGTTGAATAATACCAAAGGAAGGTGATTAATGAAGACATAAGCCTGCAGGGTAGTTTCTACATGTCATGCTCAGGTTTTTGTAGTCCCGATACTTTTCTCAGAAACAAGAATGACACACAAAAGGCAGGCATATTAAACTTGTAGATGGCAAGAAAGCAAAAGGTATGTCACATGACAGAGCCAGAAACCATGTGGGTCCAGCACTGCAGGGACAGGATTGGAAACTTAGTGACCGCTGGAGAAGATTCTGTAACCTTCTTGAGAAAACCATAAAATAGTTTAACAATGACCACTTGGCAAGAATCCTGCTGAGGTGATTCAAACACCAGATGGGTGGTTGAGCTAACTGACCTTTAAGGTTTCTGCCAACCCTAACTTTTAATGACTCCAATATTAAGAAACTTATTTTCTCAAATCTCCAGAAGAAATTTCCCAGTCTTCCTTGATAACCCATAGAATAGTTGCAGCAGTAAGGACAATGCTTCCTCTTGCTTTCATCTTGACAGTCAAACATTTTAATGCGTTTTTTTTTTTTTGCCCCGTTTATCTGTTTTGTAGGCACTGTTTGTCCTACTAGCAGAGGTTACATCTAGAAACAGGGATGCACAAATGAGCGTTCTACATCTAAAGAGAAAGGCCCCTGTCAGAATGTTCTAGATATGCCAAGAACTCTACTTAGCTTATGTTCTCACAATACACCAAGTATATCCCTTGAAGGGTTTAATCTGGGGTCACAGTAAAGACACTTTGTTCTAAAGCAGCTAATCCCTTGCAAACCACCCTCCATGCCCCTGCCATGGCTATCCTTCATAGAAGCACAATTTTATAAAGTAATGCCCTTAGAAATAGCCCTGTAGTGCAAATGCACAGCTTAGCAGAAGTGTCCCATCCACAGTGACTGAAAATATTCAGCATGAGACATGACCTCATTTTAATAGCAAGTCTGTTCCCCACTTACTCATTTATCTCCAAGGCTTCATGAGCTGCAGAAATCCTGGCTTGAGGGTTCCTCTCTCTCCAAGCTTTTTGCATTACTAGTTAGAAAATAAAAGGAACAATATAGGTCAGCTGGTACACATAAATGGGCTGATGGATATAAGACAATAAGTGGTTGGCAACTTTATTTGTAAGAGAACATTTTATTACCAAGAAAGTCAGCCCATATCTCCAAAGTCACACAAGTATTCTGAATTACTATTCCACTGTTCTTCAGTTTCCAATAACAAACTTTTTTGTGTGGCTATTAAATTACAGATATAAATATCATACACCAAAAAAGTCAAGAAAATGAAGATTCCACGTCTTTTGACTTCAATAAACAATTGCTGTTAGAAAACATATCTTACACATTTCAAAACTGTTATTTTATAGTCAGCTTATCCTGAATGTGCCTGCTTCCCTCTGAAAGTGACTCTCTCATGCTGTTATGCATCCCACAATACATAGTTTCTATTCAACACGTTCCAATGCATTTGCTACAAACTCTGGATCTTGGAATGTTGGAACTGTGTGGAGGATGTGAGTTAAGTTAAAGTGCTGTAGGATTTCGCTTGACAATGACTTTAAAAAACAATATTCTTATATAGTTTGATAACATATTTTATAAGTAAGTTTCTTAAAAGTATGTAGAAATTGTTTTGTTTAAAGGTGTTGTCCTGGCTCATTTAGATAGCTAGAGTACTTTGGGAAAAAGGACTCTCTGTTGAGACTATGCATCTATAAAACCAGGCTGTGCAAGTCTGTGGGACATTTTCTTAGTACAGATAGGGGAGTGCCCATTTCGTGGTGGGTGGTACCATTCCTGGGCTGGTGGTCCTGGCTCTATAAGAAAGCAGGCTGAGCAAGCCAGTAGCAGCACTCCTTCATGGCCTCTGCATCAGCCTCTGCCTCCAGGTTCTGGCCCAGTTTGAGTTCCTGCCTTGGTTCCCCTCAATGGGCTTTGATTCAGGATATGTAAATAAACTCTTTCTTCCCCAAGTTGCTTTTAGTCAGTGTCTCACTATAGCACCAGCAATCCTCACTAATTCAGGGGTTCTCAGCTATTTACTTATGACCATTTAATAGATCAAAATTTACCAGTAGGAAAGCAATGAATGTGAAATGCATGTTAAACAAAGTCTTCTCTGAGGTAGAAAACACATATGCGCCCCAATAGTCAAAGCCATGTGCCCTTCCAGTGCTTGTAAACCAATCTATTAAGTCAGTAAACTAGCCTTCCCATTTACAGTCAGTGATTCCCAGCTTCCAATTAAAATGAGAACAAGAGACTCTTCATTCTACCTCACCACGAGTTAAACTCCTGTCATATAAGAGACATGCCTTCAAAATACACAAAGCTAACTTTGGTGTTCTAAAACCATGTTCTAGATAATAATCAGCCTCATTCCTACATTGATAATTATTGTGAATAAATTTGATATAAGTATAAGGGTTATACTCTTCAATTTAATATTTTATTTATTGGAGAGAGAGGTGTGTGTGTGTGCCCTAAACAATAACCTCAGGTGTCAATCCTTCATCCCCCTTTCTTCTTCTTTTTCCTCTTGGTACTGGAGAATTGTCTGTATTCTGTCAATCATGTTTTAAATAAATGCTGATTGGCCAGGCAGGAAGTATAGGTGGGACAACCAGACAGGAAGTAAAGGTGGGGCCAGAAGAACAGAAGTATTCTGGGAAGAAGGAAGCTCTTTCCCCACTCCTGCCCAGACCACCAAAGAAGCAGGATGTGACCTGCCTCACTTGAAAAAGGTACCGAGCCATGTGGCTAACATAGATAAGAATAATGGGTTAATATTAGTTATAAGAGCTAATACGAAGCCTGAGCTAATGGGCCAATCAGTTTATCATTAATATAGACCTCTCTGTGTGACTTCTTTGGGGCTTAATGGCTGTGGGAACCAGGCAGGACAGAAACCCCAACAAGCAGGCCCTCATGTTACATTTCTTTCTTTCCTTTCTTTCTTTCTTTCTTTCTTTTTTTGAGACAGGTTCTCTAATTTGGCCTGGATTTCATCACATGGTTTCAGTTGACTGCCTAGTAAGCCCCAGGGATCCACATATTCCCACCTCCCCAGAGCATGTGCTACCAAATCTGGATTTTGTTTCCTTTTACATGGGTTCAAGAGATCAAAATCAGGTCCTCATGCTTACAAGGCAAGAGCTTGAGTTATCTCCCCACCCCTCATTATTCTTTTTATACAGCCCAGGCTGACCTGGACCTTACTATGTAGCCCAAGTTCATCTCAAACTAGAGATCCTCCTGCCTCTGCCTGCTGAGTGTTTAAGAGTAGAGATGTGTGCCACCAAACCTAGCTGTAGGGCAGGTATTTCAGAATCAGAGCCATGATTTGGAACAAGCTAAAAAGCTTCCCCACCCTGATGTATCTGAAGGACTCTCCATACTTGCATCTGCGGGACGAAGATGGTCCGAATCACAAGTAAAGAATGTCTGGTGATCCTGGGCAGAGAGATTCATGTCATAGTATGTCAGAGGTTCTCGTCCTGTGACCCACGTGTACCTGTCAAGGGCAAATATGATTGTCAAACAGTTTTGAGAAAGGAAAGAAAACCTACAAAAGAGGAAGCTGCAGAGCAACCGAAATGCAAACCACTGCTGAGTGTTGAAATAACTTTGCTCATGAATACCAAAACTTATCTGTAAAAGTCATCCTGCTTGGGGATCAGTGGTTAGGAGCACTGACTGCTCCTCCATAGTATTCCTGTTGGATTCCCAGCAGCCATGTGACAGCTAACAACTATGTGTAACTACAGTTCCAAGGGGATCCAATGCCCTCTTCTGGCCTCCCTTGGCATTGCATGCACATGGCACATAGGTATATGCAGGCAAATCACTCATACACATAAAATAAAAATAAATTAAAAAAAAATCTTCCTTCAGGAATTATATAGCACAAATAAATACAAATTTTCTCATATATTTTTGTCTTAACATTTCAGTAGTCTTTGATATTGAAAACTTCTCTAATATTACAAATAGATATTTTTCCCAAACTACGAAATTTTGATATTGAAAACTTCTCTAATATTACAAATAGATATTTTTCCCAAACTATGAAATTCCTAACTTGCCTAATTAGTTCACTCAATTAAGTTGCAATAAATATAACCTGTCTGGAACCAATATAATCAACTTTCAGGAAAACTTCAGAATTTGGGAGCTGCAGCTAGCCTAAAAACCCAAGTTCAATATCTAGAACCCGCCTGGTGGAAGGGGAGCATCCAGCTCCCACAAGTTCGTCTATGAGCATTACATGCACCGTATACATACACATATACATACAAACACAATTTTTTTCAAAGAATAAGTGCAATAGAAAAAAAACTTATATCTTTGTATATTATTCCCAACTAGAATGTCAAAATATCTTTAAAACAGAAAAACAAAAATGCTTTAAGATTGTATCAGAAAACGGAAACCACTGGACATGGTGATACATGCCTACAATCCCAGCTCTCACTCATGAGGCAGAAGGATCAGGAGTTTAGGGTGCTCCATAGCCACACAGCAAGGTCTGAACTCTGAAACCCTGGCTCAAGCAAGCAAGAAAAAAGGAGTAGGAGGGAATAAAGAAGGAGAGAGGAGAGAGAAAAGGAGGAGGTGTAGGGAAGATAAAGGGAGGCTAGAGGAAGGCGGGAAGGAGGGAGGGGAAGAGAGTAAAATACACTATTACGTGACCTCTAAATGAACCAGCAATAGCACTTGCTATTTTTGCTCCCTAAACCACTCACTCACTCGTTTCCTGAGCTGACAAAAGACTCACCGATTGTATTCAGCACCCCTAAACAAATTTAGTGGATTTCGCCACACTTTGCACTCTGTAACAAAGAGAATATGAAAATGTTACACGTAAGTCCAGTGACATGAGGAGCTAATTAATTCAGTAAAACACCCTTCCGGGCCATTTGATAAGATAATGTTATTCTCTATCCTTTATATAGGAAACTGAAAAACAAAAGGCAACCCCTGAGATTAATCAGGTAATTGAGGCCAATCAGGCACCGGGACGGGGAAACTTCACCTAATCTCTGGGCCCCAGTTTCCTTGCTCTCTCAAATCACAGCACATGCCCATGTCAGCTACTGTGACTGTGTGTGGTTATTCTAAGAGAGCTAGTGGATTTTATAAATTTATCTCCAAAAATATAGGTAAGGGTACATGTAGAAATGAGACTATATTTCCATCGCTCTGGAATCCAGCTCTACATAATACAGAGAACCCTAGACTCAGCCAATTAAGGACTATGCTAGTTTTTATTTGGAGATAATTTGCTAGATTGATATTGTCTTCCCAGGAGGGAATATGAAAATTAATAAAGTCACCACAATTACAGAAAGAAGTTCTATGAAAATAAACTGTTTGAGGACATTCTTATGCTGGCATATATATATATATATATATATGAGCCATCACATTAATGTCATAATGTTAATTACTACTAAGATTATATATTTTTGTTATACAGGGAGCACAGAAACTTAGGACCATGGGGCTTTTACCTTGAGAAGTGCATTAATAGATTTAAGACTGTGTTCTATTAAGCATGTGATTAATAAGCTACAATTGTTTGCAAACATCCTATTGATCAAGATTTTCTAATGATTTATAATACTAGATCCCTTTGGATAAATAAAGTTTTATTAGAAAATAAAACCCACTTAACCAAACCCAAAACATCAGTACCCAAGGAACACACCCAATGATATGTACAATCAAACGATGACAGAAATCCAAGAGCTATTAAAGGCCAGATAATGATTCATTGGGATTCTGCAGTAGGCCTGTTCATTCAACTTCCATCCCTCTACCCATCTATCCTTCTACCTTTCCAGTAGGCATCATTTAACACTCGGTGTAGGAAACATGTAAAGCAGTACTATAGTCCTCTGTATGTAATAAAATAGAAAGCATATTGTAATCCTCTGTATGATCACAGTACAGCATTGCTGAACTAGTAAAGCAAGCATGTACTTATAATGGGATGTGTGTTTCCATTTAAAAGAGATGAGTTTATCTTTAAATTAAGACAATATCTAATTTTAAATCTATGCAATGTTTATAATGGCCCTAAAATTTTGTCAGCTTAATTTGTCATTTAATGCAACATCTCTGGATTCTGTTACGAAACTGAAATTTGATAGTTATCACTTCATATGACGCAAACTAGGAAGTTATGTTTCTTTTAGTTAATTATTTGCTGTCCAAACAAAAGTCTATTAGAAGGGTCATGAGCACTGTGGTTCCAGACCTTGGCTTGAAACACCATGGTCAGCCAAACGATCGTGGTTACTATCCTAGGGCTGGTGTAGCTCTTAGAGTGTCGCCACTGCCGACCGCTCTCCAGTTAAACCACTTCCCCAAGCGTGCAATGTCTATAGTTAGGCTACAATAAACTTCTAGTACAAGGAAGTACATGTTAGAAATATTTACAATAAAACAGGAATATTTGAAAAGATAGTTCTCCTATTTAATTTGATTGGGAATATTAAATTTTTTAAAAAGTTTGGCCAATGTTTTTCTCCATTATTATTATTACTGTGCCTGGCGGGGGGAGTACTATTCAAAATCCAATTGGCAAATTAAACTGAAAATTATCTCCAATTAAATGTTGCCTCTATTACATCAGTTGGAACTTAAAATATTTCCAAGGAAAAGTAACTCCAAAAAGAAAAACTGTGTACTTTGAACAGTCACCAGTCAGTGCCTAAAGGACATTTTATTTAGGAATTTCTATAACATTGCCAGCAGGGGGTGCTGCAAACATTCTAAAACGTTACATTTACCACTTAAAGAACAAATTCTTGTTAACTTGATGCCACAGAGGTGTTCAGTACTCACTTTTAAACTGTCCCTGAAACTTAGAAATCAAGATGTAAGTAGCTGTGGAAGATGTAAAGTGGAGAAAGGCGACCAAGGTGTACAAAGCAAATGTCTTTCTAACTTTGCAGAGGGCAGGGTTATTTTTCTTTAAGAAATAAGGAATATAAAGGTCATCTGTGTGCACACATCTAATTTTTGCCTTAAGTGACATCACAGCAACATAAACTTCATCTTTGTTGTTCTATTTCATAATCTTTCATGTAGAAAATTCTTTTAGCATGGAATCACTCCAGAGAGCACACCCTATAAATATCAATTGCCTGACGTGACTTAGCATGTCATGGAAGGGTGTAAATGCCAAATATGAGGATTTCAGAGAAGTGAACCTCCACGGGGCAAGACAGCATACACATGTGTTCTTTTCTTATGTGTACTCTTGAGGAATAAACTTATTGCAGACCATATTTCAATTTTTCCTTCAAAAAGAATATTCCATTCTTCATTATCTTCCACAATTTCTGAGCCACTGGGAAGCACTGAAAGTTGCCTTCATTAAGCGCCTGTTTGCAGCATCAAGAGTCGACTATCAATATGTCTTTAAGACAAGCACACTCTGTGCCTTTATCTTCAGTGTACACAGGACAGTCTCCATGCATGGCTGCTGACAGAAATGCTGTGCCCTCAGCATGGATGCAAGACCACCAAAACTCTAGAGAAAGGGAACCAGCTGCCATTAAGTTTCTATGTGGAACACAAAGAACATAAAACTTAATCCAGTAGGGATTTCTAAACCAAGCTCTGAATGTTTTTGAAGCCCTTCACCATCATCATCACTTTGTGGCTTAGACTCAGTCACATGCTAGCTAGTTTTGTGTCAACTGACACAAGCTATAGCCATCCAAGAAGAAGGAACAAGGATTGAGAAAACTCACCCAGAAGACTGGGCTGCAGAAATGCCTGTAGGGCATTTTCTTAATTAGTGATTGATGTGGGAGGCCCCAGCCCATTGTGGGTGGGACACATCTAGTCCTGAGTGCTGAAATTACAGGCAGGAACCTCCACACCCGGCTGCCATGCGCTGGGCTTTTCACAGCAGCAAAGCGGCGTTCACCAATTCTAAGCTTAGCTTTCATCGATCCTTTCTCTAAGGAGGTCTAAGGTTATCTACACTCCCTACATAAACTAGTGAGATGAACGGGTCTATGTATATTAGACCCTTTCCTTCAGGCCACAATAAGGCCTGGTGTCTGGATTCATCTCTTACCTACAACAGGCAACAAACCTCTTCCTACCAAAGTATCAACATCAACATCAACATCCTGTAGCTTCATCAATTCAAATGTCCAATGGAAGAACAGACTTTGAGATTCCTCTAGGGCATGTCAGTTACTTCAAAATAATACTTCCAACATGTCTAAACGTTTCATTGGACATATTAATAGATTAACCCCAAGCGAACCAGCCTTTGAAGTGATTTGCCTACAATTAATTAGCTTTGATATGTTAGAGATGAATACCCAATCGTCTACATCATACTGATCATTTTTAGGTAATTATTAGAAGTGATTCTTTTGGAAAAATAATTAAGCCATAACTACTTCATAACTTTTCAAAATAACTATTTTGAGAGGTGATGTAAGGCTTGAATGCTGTGCTGGGCCTGCTGGCTGCAAATGAGAGGCCAGCAACACAAAGGGGAGCCGTCTCCATGCCTAGCTGCCCGGGTCTTTGGCTAGCTGAGCTTTAACCAGCTTGCCTAGAAGACAGAGCTTGGAGCAAAGACCTCCTACCCAGATTTGTGGGTGTCAGGACAGAACCCTGAGGACACAAAACACCTAAAGAACTGCCAGTAAGTCACGTGGGTAGTGAACCCCGAGAGGGAGAGGCCTGTTCAAACCGCCATGCTGCTCGGAGTTGACTATCCTCTGCACACCACACCAAGCTCCAGACGGTGACTGCGAACCTCCAGCCGCTGTGCACTTGTCCCTCCAGAGGACACCATGGGCCGGACACCATGATCCCACAGAGCAGGAGAAGGATGGGGCCGTGGAGCTGAATCACAGGCCCATACCCGCGGCCGAGCCTGTCCAGAAACCAGAAAGGGGTCCAGCACGAGTCCGGAGGTGAACCCCTCGGAGGCCACCCCACAGCACCATGGCACAGAGGGGGCAGGACTCGTCTGGCCTGACCTTGCTTACAACGTTTGGGTAGTCGGAGCTGCTCTGCACTGGTCCCAGCCGGGGAGGACTGGGAGGGCTGGGTGGGCGCCATGTTTGACTTCCGCAAGGTGCAGTTCCCACAGGCCCGCCCAGTCTCACAAACAGGGCTGACTCCTTATGTCTTCTGTAACATCTGATTTCATTTCAGTTTTGATGTCAGTATTTCAGCGGGGGTAAAATGATACACTCGGTGGGTAAATCCTTAGGGATCTACCGTGTGGGCTTCAGGCTCCCAACAGCCCTGAGCATCCCTGCCCCTTGCACTGTCCCTTCCTCCCCACAATCCCGTCTCTCTGGGACCTGGGCTGTTGCTTACGGGCCTCAGATCCATAGCCTTCATGTTTCTGTGGCATTTTGTAGGCATCATAGTTTAAATAAAATGCTCATATAAAGAAAACATAATTTTATTTTAAAGAAAATTTGGCAAAGGAAACATGGATAACGTTCATTCAACAAATTTTGTTACTACAAATTCTTGCAGGGAACACAAAGAGGGATTAGTGAGCGTGAGTTGTAAGGCCATTTTTGTTGGCTTGCTTTATTGAAGATAGTACCACTTTCGTCAAAGGTATTGTGAGATGGCTAAATCTTTTCATTCAAAGGTTGTACATTTCTCACTGACCATTTCTGACTATGTCAACTCCACCAAATAATATATTAACCCTGAAACAAGTCTTAAATATATGCATATCCACTAGAAAGTAAAGCCATTTCATTTAACTAGAAATCTCATCTGTATTAAAATATAAATTTTAATGCCAAATGATTTTGAAAAGATGAACTAGGGAAATCACTTTCAGGCCATACATTAAATTTTGGCATGCCTCTATCTATTTATCCTCACTGAGACTATTAGCAAGCAATCCCAAAGGTCCCTAATGCATAAAAGTTCCTAACTTTGCAAAGGGAGACCTGTACTACAAGCTCTGAAAGGCTTGGGTGTAAAAGTCACTGACCATGCGGCCATATCCCTAAGTGGTGGCGTTCTCCCAGATCTATTTATAAAGTTAGTTTATCTGGGAGGCACTGCTATGTAAAAAGCTGCCCTCTAATTTGGTATTTCTGCGTGGCCTCATTTATTTACATAATATTCCGTGAAATTGATATTACTGTTATTCCCATGTTTTCAGATTAAGATAATAAGGTTTATGTAGAAAAGTTAAATGGCACACCTTAGGTCACTGACTGTGAAAGTTATAGAACTAGAGCAACCCAGCTGTCAATCATTTAAAAGCTTTTAAAGTCATTTAATGTCCTGTCATAAATCTTGTCATGCACTGTGTTAGATTATTAATACTATTGTTATTAAGGTTTTTGAAGTCAGTTGTCACTCCATTGATGTGGGATTTCCCTCTGTACGCTGTGATTACCATTGATAAATAAAGGAACTGTGTTGGACCTATAACAGAACTATAGGGGAACAGAGCTAGGTGGGGGAAACTAAGCTGAATGCTGGGAGAGAGAAGGTGGGGTCTGGAGAAACCATGTAGCCCTGCTGGACACAGACGCTGGTTAGCCACAGCCACGTGGCTATACACAGATTAACAGAAATTAATTAATAGAGATTAATTAAATTAATATGTAAGACTTAGCCAATAAGAAGCTAGAGCTAATGGGCCAAGCAGTGATTTAATTAATATGGTTTCTGTGTGATTATTTCGGGGGTGAGCGGCTGGGAACAACAAGCAGCCCCTCCTCACAACACTCCATAGATTAAACTGACCTTAAAAATTTCAATTTTCCTGGCTTTGCCTACCTAACACTGAGACTACATATGTAAGCCGACAAGCCCAACAGTAATCTTTCAGTTACTTAATAATTATATTAACTTTGGCCTTATAGCCCTTACAGTCACTGGGGCAGTCACTTAAAGTATCCAGCTAGTCCTTGAGAACTTGGATTCATATGGTTGTGCACATCTGCCTGAAGTCCCCAAACTCCGGAGGGAAAGGCTGGGGACTCAGAGCTTGAGGCCACCCTGAGCTCTAGAGGAAAGCACTGCTCAAGAAGAGGAAAGACAGGGGAGCCCAGAAAAGGGCTACCAAGGTGTGTAGGTTGTGGCACGTATGCCTCATGGACCCAGCTTCCTCAGATTTAAAATGGACATAATAATAGTCATCTACTTAGTAGGGTTATTATAAGGATTAAGTATGGTAATATCCCTTAAAACTGATTGCAACTACTAAAAGTGTTAAATATTACCAGACCTTCATGGATTTATATGGGGAGAATTGTTTAATTGTGGGGATTTGCCATTTATGTCAGTTTTAGGACTTTTTTCACTTTCCCCAAGTTTGTTATTTCCAATGCTTCATTGCCCTTTTAAAATCAGTGCTTGATCTGCCACTAGTGATCCAATGAACATTAATTTAGAATGCAGAATATATATTTATACAGCATGATTAGATTTAAGTAGAAATTAGAATTTTTATAACTAGGATTTGAAACATATTGTGAAAATCAATAAGCTAGCGATGAGATAGCTTGGATAGGAAGCCTGGTGGCTATGTCAGAGCTGTCTGGAGGTCCAGTTCTCCTCGGGGCTTGTTAAAGCGTCTCAGAGCGGCTGAGCTTGAGTTTGGCACTGCTGCTTACAGGATGGAGAAACTTGCACATTCCCGTATCTATCTGGCAAGAGACACATGTGCAAACCTTGTCTCTATGATATTGTGTTTGAGAACAAGAATAAATTATCAGAACATGTTCTCCTAAAGCCAAACTCTAGGTCTCAGTGGGCTGTGAGAATCCCTTCTCTCAGGAAGAAGTTGGCCACATTATAAACCATGTGCATCACCAAACTCATGAACTACTTTGAATTAATAAATGACAGTAAAATTCATAGTGGTGTGGCAAAATACGTCAGCAGAATTGATCAGAAACCACACATTTGAAAGAAACATAGAAGTTCAGTTTCCAAATAAAGTAAAATAAAACAAGAATTCCACAAACATGACCAAACAAGATGAAGTTTGACTAAAGTAAGGAACTGTACAATCAACCACATTTCTCCCCTGAACTATACAGATAACAGTCACAGAACAATCTGAAGAAGTCTGAATCCAGTCCACTTTGCACAGAAAGGGGCTGTAAACTCACTCACAGCCTGCCCCGCTTTCCCAGTGCTCACACTACCACCTTCACCCCAGATCACCATCAGCTGGGCCATGTCTGCAAGATTTCAGTCACAGCAAATCATATTTTAAGGAAAAGACTCCAACTAGTTTTCACATGGACCAATGCTTATAGCTAATGGTTTCGTTTTATTTTTAGCTTTGTCGATGATTTTATTTTTCAAATAATGCCCTTAGACTTCCTTTGCCCACATCTATAGATTTTACTTGCCAGGTTACATTCCATGTAAAGTCCAGTGAAGATGTCTATGGCATTTTAAGGAAATGTTATGAATTCAATAGCCTTTTATTAGGTTAAAGCAATAAGAAATTTAAGACAAACACATCTATTTTAAGAAAATACATGAATTATTTTCAAATCTGGACCTTTTTTCTTCTATATACTGAGCTGAAATAAGACTATAAACAGAAAGTTATAGATATATAATTTATATATATAATTGCAGATAAATGTGTTTTTGTAGTACTTTCCTTATTCAGAAATAAAACCTGCCAGGCATGGTGGCTCTTGCCCATAAATTCGGTATTCCGAAAGATGAGAGAGGAGGAATATAGTGAGTTAGAGGCTGTCCTTGGCTACACAGCGAATTTCAGGACAGCCTAGAAAGAGACTGTCTCAAACAAACAAAAAGTGTACACACACATGCACACAACAGTCAACACAAGAGAATATAAAGTGATGTTAATTCCATGTATCTGATGTTTCCATACCTGCATACATGTTTGTCATACTGAGTTATCCACATATTCATACCTAAATACACTTAGACAAAGTAATTTCCATTTCTCTAAAGGTATCCATTTAAACAATGATGTAAAATCATGTAATAGATGCTATATATAATTTAATTAATAGAAACTAGATGCAAAGTAGTAAACACTAGTGTAACTGAGTCAGTAATAATAACCAAAATTTTCATCTTAGGCTGGTAAAATCCTGATACATGTAAACCTGAGAATGCCTACGGCTATTATTTTTTTAGTATATTTTTATCTTTTTGTTCTGTTTTGTTTGGTTTGATTTTGAGACTGGTTCTAGATTAGTCTTGAACCCATGGACTCAACTGATCCTTTGGTCTTTGACTCCCAAGGGCTACAAATGTATACCTAGATGGATATATTGTTTAAAAGGATTTAGAGTCTTCCTTGCAGATGATGACATCGAGATTCACTAATAAGTCATGCATACTAAGAAAAAAAATCTAATGATGGCCCAGCAGGATTGCTTATCAAACCTGATAACATGAGATTGATGCATCCCTAGAGCCCACCTACAAGTAGGAGAGATCTGACCACAGAGTTGTCCTCTGACCTTCACACATAGGCTGTGCACATATCTTTCCACCCCAATTATACACACACTTGATGATAGATAAACGTAAAATGTAAGAAATGTTACTAAGGAGGAGAACCTGAACTTTTTTACTGAATTAAGAAATGTCAAGAGCTTTAAGTTGCTCAAGGAGAAAAGAGGGGCTTCCATGCAAATACAAATGTAAGCATTTAAAGATCTTAAAAGGGCATGCTCTCTGCAATCTGTTAGCTCTCTGTTCTGTGCAAATATACAAAAATTCAGTTCGAGTCAGTTTTGGAGTAATCACAACAGATACAAAGTGACAGCAATTACCTGCCACTCCTTATGTGATAATGATTAGATGGTCAAGATGATCTTTAGAGCAATGAACCATAATCTTTTGCATTGCTGCCTAATGCACTATTTTGCTGTTCTGGGTCTCTTTCTGTTCAGAAGGTAGGTGAGTTTACAGACTCGCAAACAATGTTAGTGACTGCATGGTGCCACTTCTCACATGTGTCCCATTAGGATGAAGTAAGCACACAGGAGGAGCTTCCCAGTACCCTCCATGTCAGGCTGCAGAAGCATGAACTAAAAGCACTGCCCCAACATCAGGAACAAAATGTTCCTTGGTGCTTACAGCCCAGCTAAGGAAGTTATAAAATCAGATTGACTTGTGAAAAAAAAAATCTAACCTAGCTCCCGAATGTCTTCCTTTCATCCTTCAAATCTCAGACCTAATGGAACCCCATCTCTCAGCTTGGTTGGGAATCCCACCTTGCTTTTCTATTCTTTTTTTTTTTTTTTGAGACAGGGTTTCTCTGTAGCTTTGGTGCCTGTCCTGGAACTAGCTTTTGTAGACTGGCCTCGAACTCACAAAGATCCACCTGCCTCTGCCTCCTGAGTGCTGGGACTAAAGGCGTGTGCCACCACTGCCCGGCTTGACCTTTTTTTTTTTGGAACCACCTTGCTTTTCTATAGCACTGTATGTACATCTAGTGCAATGAGAACCCGTATCATCTTGTTTCCTCAAATAATACGATGGAGATGAGGGCAAGGACATCGACTTTTTAATTCATTAGAACCAATAGAAAACAGGCTCATGATAATTTAGGAATTATTTACTGAGTTGACCTAAGAAATTGGATGCTTTCCTCTTCTTTAAACTTGTCTGCTTATTGACTTTCAAAGATACAGCAGACAGCTGTATAGTTAATACACTATAGATGCTACAAAGAAACCCCCCCCAAACACAATGCTATTTGATAAGTGTCCCTAAAGGTAAAATTATCAAAGTTCCAGAAAGTAGAGGCAGTATGTATGTCTATTAGAAAAGGCATTTGACTTTGGCAGTGACAGATGAACAGAGGAACAGAAGAAACATTTGTAGGTCAGGTCCTAAGGAACATGGCAAGCACAGCACTGAAAAGTAAACTGAGACAGAGCAGATCTGATGAGATGGGTTACACGCATTCCTACGCTCAGGACCGAGTATGTGGTTTCACCATCACTGGAACAGGAAAAGTAGGGCCTTCAAAACAGACAAGCAGTGAAATCAGGTATAGTCAGACTCACCATTCAGCCACCACTGTGGAAGAAAATGTGATTGATGAGTACTCTATATGCTGTTCTATATACGACATATACTATATGCTTCAAGTCAATGCTATTAACATTTGTTACGTTAACTCTAGTGGAAGCAAGTAAAATCAATAGTATACACATTTCCGATTGTCAGGATGCTTGCAGCTACTTCCCTGATACAGCTTCCTTCAGTCCCTTGAAATTTAAAATATTTTCTCTGAAACTTAATCTTTTAAAATAGTTTAGCTGTGTTAATTTCACAAGAATTTTGTAAGAGACATTCCATACCTGAGACACTCTGCCTGTTGGAATCTGAGTCCCCATTACTGGAATTAGAATTATTGGAAGAGTTGTTGTCAACCCCTCCCAGAAGGGGGCGCAAGTGGCTTACTGAGACTTGTTCAATGAAAGATGTTCCATACTTGCGAAAATACCACCATTCAAATATCTAGAACAAAAAAAAATGTGTTTATGACCTGTTTCCATTTGTAATTTCAAGATACATTCCTTTAATATATGTTTGCTATTTCTTTTCTCATTTCAGATAATGTTTATTTCAGTCTAAAGGTAATATATTTGAATAATTAACACCAATAATATTTAAAAATTAAAAATTAGTTTAAAATGGTTGTTCTCTGCTGAAGAATTGTTTTAAAAAGAATCTATAACTACAATGGCAGATAAAAGAATATTGTTAAGGTATATTCCAAATTTCCTCTAAGATAATATTCAAATAACAAAATCATCTTACCTGAAAGACACTCTAGAAATACATATGGATATGACCATTTTCCCAAAATAAACCTTATAAAATTTTTAAATTCTTGACATTTTATATTTTTGTAAAATGATACCCACCATTAAAAAAACTTTTAAAAACTGTTTTAATTATAAAAGTAAGACTTCTTTTGAGAAATGCTGGTTTTAGCAAACAAAAGAGTGTGGGGGGGGTCAGAACTAGTGGCATGGTGCTTGAGAGACTGAGCAAGAGATTCACTTGAGCTTAAGAGTTCAAGGTCAGCCTGAGCAACATAGTGACAACAGGTTTTTAAAAAGGGAAAAGAAAAAAATGGTAGTCATTTTATACATGGAAGGTACTCAGTTCCTGAACCTATATTTCCCTTTCTGCTAAGTGCTATACAACAAGCATTTGCTGTATATCATGAATGTTTCTTAGTTCAAAAGCTTCCTGATTGTTTTGAATTTGAAAGAAGAGAAGTAATTGTTCTTAATAAAAGACAATCCAGGAGTTTGAGCCCAGCCTGGTCTACAGAGTGAGCTCCAAGACAGCCAGGGCTACACAGAGAAACCCTGTGGGGTAGGGAGAAGAAAAGAAAAGAAAAGAAAAGGAAAAGGAATAGCTGCTAGCCAAACATGGTGCCCAGACCTCAATCGTAGCACTCAGGAGGCTGAGGTAAGCGGATCCTATGTTCAAGAACAGTGAGATCCTGATTCAAACAAATGAGTAAAAGGCCAGGTAAGGTGACTTATACTTATAATCTCAGCAATAAATACAGAAGCTGAGGCAAGAGGTCTGTCGTGAGTTCCAGGACAGCTTGGCTACAGAAATAAATAAATAAGTAAAAAAATGAATAAAAATAAAATAAATAAAACAAAAAAAAGCCAGACTAACTACACACCTGAGTCTCAAAGGATAGTTGTGTTATTCTTTATAATATACAATGTACAATTAACATAGAATTAAATAAGCTTATGTCATTGTTTATTTCATTAAAAATGTTTCATTATCTGCTCTGGAATGGACATTGGGCTGTTATTTAAAAATTGGTGTTTTCTCACTTACATTCTACTGAATTAAAACAAAAGGAAAGCCATATATGAATACCAGATGTTTCCAGTCAGATATGGGATACCTTGATTTAATTACAGGGTGTTACTTCTCACATTGCAGTGTTTAAGGAGAGTACAGTTTGAAAGGTCCGTGAATATGAGACTAATTAGTGTGAAGAAGGAAGATAGTTCAAAAATTGTGAATGTCGGGAACTCAAAGGTCCTTGGGCTCACAGATCTCCAGGGAAACCAGGAATAGTAAGCATGCATGATTGTCCTCTCAATGGAAAAGATATAAAACCTGTTTTTCCACTGAGAAACCTGGGAATTGGGGACGATTAATACCCTGGTGATCTGCATTATCTGAAGACAGAACCAGGCCACATCAAGTTCCCACAGCCGGAGCCTGAGGTGGTTAGTATTCCTAATAACCCTTACGTTATCTGTGTAGCCAGGACCTGAGGTGGTTAGTATTCCTAATAACCCTTACATTATCTGTGTAGTCAGGACCTGAGGTGGTTAGTATTCCTAATAACCCTTACGTTATCTGTGTAGCCAAGGTCTGAGGTGGTTAGTATTCCTAATAGCCCTTACATTATCTGTGTAGCCAGGACCTGAGGTGGTTAGTATTACTAATAGCCCTTACATTATCTGTGTAGCCAGGGGCTCCCCCAAGCTTTCAGAACCAGGACTGGAGGTGACTAATAGCACAAATATCTGTATGACTAAGACCACACCAGACCTACTTCAGCTAAAACAGGAAGCCTATCTCTAGAACACATCTTCTTGGAAGAAACAGGTCTTGAGTTGAGTTTCAATATAATTATGCCTCCTTGTAAACTACACTAGGAAATTTCTCTCAAATTTACTATCTTTAAATGTGCTGGCAATAAACGTCCTGGCATCAGACTCTCTAGTCTAATGCATGCTGATGAAGATGAGCTAAACAGAGATTTCATTCTCACCTCTTCACAGGGCAGATCTTTCTGCCAGCTGTGATGCCTGCAGCGACCCTCACAGGTAAATAAACAGATTATCGATCCATAAATACGTCTATAGTTCCAAGTGAGTTACTTGATTTATTCGGATACCAGTACCTTCAACCATAAAATGGAAATGATATTTATCATCAAGAGTCCTCGATTTTCATACCAGCTCACTGTAAAGCACCCACTTCCATGTCTGGCCAACAGTTAGTTCTCAAAAGTGCTAACAAAGTTACTGCTCATTATGTAAATGACTTGTACACCATACAGCCCAAGGATGGTACCTCTATGAGTCCTGCAGAGAGGTGCCCCTCATTTTGCTAGTGTGTAGCAATTTCCTCCAGAATGAAACATTTCTTCCTAGAGAGAAGATGGTTAAACATAGGATGTTCCAAACGGAGATGAAACATTGTATCCTGCAGGCAAGCTCACTGAAACCTAGGAAGTAAGTAACTCAGGAGCTGCAGGAAGCTTGACTGGACTAGTTTGCCTAGGCCCCTCATTCCTCATGCTCACACAAGCAGTAATGATTGCTGAGAGACTGTCAGACCAGCCAAGCTGCCTGGAAAGGACACTCTCCAGTCTGTCAAGCTGCCTGGAAGCTGTGCAGTGCGTCTCTGGTGTCTAGGTTTTGTGAGCCATAAACCATGCTCGGTGTGAGAGGTCCTTCTGTCTGTGTGTTGCTTTTCTTGGTTAATGAATAAAGAAACTGCCTTGGCCTATTGACAGGGCAAAACTTAGGTAGGCAAAGAGGAATGAACTGAATGCTGGGAGAAAGAAGGGTAGAGTCAGGGAGATGCCATGGATCCACGGCCGGAGATAGACGTGCTGAATCTTTGCCGGTAAGCCACTGCCACGTGGTGATACACAGATTAATGGAGATGGGTTAAATTAAAATGTAAGAGCTAGCCAATAAGAAACTGGAGCTAATGGGCCAAGCAGTGATTTAATTAATACAGTTTCTGTGTGGTTATTTCAGGGCTAAGCTAGCAGGGTGGCCGGGACGAACAAGCAGGCCCTTCCTCCTACACAGGATGAGCTAAGTTTTTGGTGATGCAGCTGCCTTTGAGTCATTTCTGCTCCTATAAATTAGCCTTTCACCTAAGCAACCCCAGAAGGTTCCTTAGTTTAGCAAGCTTGACTTACATAGTACCCCTGTTGGTCTGTCACTGAGTCTGTGTCTGGGGTGAGCAAATGTTTCTGCATTTCCCCAAGAATAGTGTTGTGCAATCCTAGTCCACAGTCAGGTTAATGCAGCATTCTTATCTGTCACTAGGGTGTTAACAGAAAGCACTGTGACAAGGTAGTGCTCAGCTATAGTACTGAACAGCCAACAAAGCCTCAATTACAAGAGGACAAATGTTCCAAGACCCCCTCATCATTGGTCACAGATTGAACCACGGGCAGTGGTTCTCAATCAGTAGCAATGAAGTTTTTGCTCTGCTTCCCCCTGTGCTATGCTATTGGAACACCTACTACGCCTGCTCATTTCATCACACAGCGCCAAGTATTCTACCTAGCCAGGAATGATATCCCAGGTTACATAATCAAGTCCCTGTACTACAAGTCCATGCTGCAGACCCACAGTGCCTCTGACATGCCAGTATCCACTGCATACACAAAACCTCAAGATTCAGATTCCTTAGTTCCTCTAGCAGAACCATAGATCAGCTCTAAAATGGACCTTAAGGAATGATGTAGGGAATCCACTTACAGATGAGGAACAAAGCTGTTCAACAAGATGCAGTAGCCTAGATTGCAAAGCTAATGAAATTTTTGCTTAGCCTGAAGGCCCAGCTTTCTGCCACTCTTTCTAAACCTCTTTATTAAATAAAATTTAAAAAATAATAACAATGCTTCATTTAAACCAGAACTGACACACAGGCAGCCCTTCAATTCCCTCTGACATTATGTCTATGCTTAGTGGTAAAAACCAATTCAGAAGCAGTCTATCAAACATGACCAGATAATTCAACCCAAGAGGAAAATTACTTCAACATTTGCATTAGAACACAAGACAGCCCTTCTCTCTAGACCATTCTACCTTTTCAGTGCCGAAAGACAGACAGACAGGCTACTCAGGAACTTGGTTGGGGGCAGGGAGCTGTGTCTTCCTAAACTTGTCACTCATCAGTACTACTGTCCCATCTGTGTAGAGGGGACACTAGTATCAAGAATGGTACCTGCTCTGATGTGGGTCTCTGTCTCTATCTCCATCCAGATGAAGGTTCTATGGTGATATTCAAGATAGTCATCTGTCTGACTATGGGACAAGGCCAATTCAGTCACCCTCTCCTCCACTGCCCAGGGTCCCAGCTGGGGACATCCCCATGGACACCTGGGAACCCCTCTAGAGCCAAGCCTCTTGCCAACCCAAAAATGGCTCCCTTAATTAAGATATCTTCTTCCCTGCTCCCATATCTGTCCTATCATACTACAAAAGCATTTGTTCAACTATGTTTATAGCAGCATTATTTGTAATAGCCAGAACCTGGAAACAACCTAGATGCCCCTCGATAGAAGAATGGATAAAGAAAGTGTACTACTCAGTGGTAAAAAAACAATGACATCTTGAATTTTGCATGCAAATGGATGGAAATAGAAAACACTATCCTGAGTGAGATAACCCAGACCCAAAATATGAATATGGTATGTATTCACTCATTAGTGGATTCTAGCCATAAACAAAAGACATTGAGCCTATAGTTTGCAATCCTAGAGAAGCTAAGTAATAAGGTGAACTGAAAGAAAAACATATATAGCCCTGTTCCTGTGCTGAGATCAGCAATCCAGAGGGGTGAGTGTATACGTGCCCTGCCAGAAGGACCCCAGAACGGAGTGAGGGCACCAGCAGCACCTGCTGCAGGGGGCCTCTTTGTTCCACATGACCCTGCCCTCCCCCCCTCCCGCAAGTTTGCCCTTTCCTTGGCCCACCAGGAGTCCCTGTTCCTGTGCTGAGATCAGCAATCCAGAGGGATCTACCAGCACAACCGGCTCCAGTACCTTGAGGCCCTAAGAGATGACAGACCAAGAAAATTCTCCAAGTACACTGTCACTCACAGCAAAGATTGGATCAAGACGCCAAGACTCTCCTGGCTGCATTTGAAGGAAGAGATGGGCAGGCGCCAATGCAAGAATTCCTCCAACAACATGAAAAGCATCATGACAACACCAGAATCCAGTGAGCACGCAACAAGAAGAATTGAACACCCTAGTCCAGAAGAAGTAGAAGAAAGCGACGTTAAACGTAACTTAATGAAAGTGATGGAGACCTTTAAAGAGGAAGTGAAAAACTCCCTTAAAGAAATGGAGGAGAAGACAAACAAAAAGCTGGAAAAAATTAATAAATCCCTCAAAGAAACCCAAGAAAACCAAGAAAAACCAATTAAACAGGTGAAGGAAACAATTTAAGACTTGAAGATTGAAACAGAGGTAATAAAGAAAACTGGAAATGGAAAATCTGGGTAAACGAACAGGAACTACAGAGACAAGTATAACCAACAGAATACAAGAGATAGAAGAAAGAATCTCAGACACTGAAGATACTACAGAGGAAATAAACTTGTTGATTAAAGAAAACAACAAATGCAACAAATTCTTAACACAAAACATCCAGGAAATCTGGGACACCATGAAAAGACCAAACCTAAGAATAATAGGAATAGAAGGAGAAGAATTACATCTCAAAGGCCCAGAAAATGTATTCAACAAAATTATAGAAGAAAACGTTCCCAACCTAAAGAAGGATATTCCTATGAAGGTACAAGAAGCATACAGAACACCAAATAGGCTGGATCAAAAAAAAAAAAAAAAAAAAAAACCCATCCCCTCGCCATATAATAATCAAAACACAAAACATACAGAATAAAGAAAGACTATTAAGAGCTGCAAAGGAAAAAGGTCAAGTAACATATAAAGGTAAACCTATCAGAATTACACTTGACTTCTCATTGGAAACCATGAAAGCCAGAAGGTCTTGGATAGATGTGCTGCAGACACTAAGAGACCACGGATGAAGGCCAAACTACTATACCCAGCAAAGCTTGCATTCACCATCGATGGAGAAAACAAAATATTCCAGGAAAAAAACAGATTTAAACAATACATAGCCACAAACCCAGCCTTACAGAAAGTACTAGAAGGAAAACCACAAACCAAGGAAGCCAACAACAACCACAGTAGCACAGACATCTGACAACCCAACCCCAGCACAACTCAAAGAAGGGAAACAAACACTACCACCAAAAAAATAACTGGAGTTAACAACCACTAGTCATTAATATCACTTAATATCAATGGACTCAATTCACCTATAAAAAGGCACAGGTCAGGGGGATTGGATACGAAAACAGGATCCAACATTCTGTTGTTTAAAAGAAATACAGCTCAACCACAAGGACAGACATTATCTCAGAGTAAAGGGTTGGGAAAAGGTTTTTCAATCAAATGGCCCTAGGAAACAAGCAACTGTGGCTATACTAATATCTAACAAAATTGACTTCAGACTGAAATCAATCAGAAGACATGGAGATGGACACTTTATATTCATAACAGGAATAATCCAACAGGATAAAGTCTCAATCCTGAATATATATGCCCCTAATATAAAAGCACCCACGTATGTACAAGAAACATTACTAGAACTCAAAGCACACATCAAACCCCACACACTAATAGTAGGAGATTTCAACACTCCTCGCTCACAAATGGACAGGTCAACCAGACAGAAACCTAACAGAGAAATAAGAGAACTAACAGATAATGAATCAAATGGACTTAATAGACATCTATAGAACATTCTACCCAAACAGGAAAGAATATACCTTCTTTTCAGCATCTCATGGAACCTTCTCGAAAATTGATCACACACTCGGTAACAAAGCAAACATCCACAGATACAAAAAAATTGGAGTAACCACCTGTATCTTATTGGATCATCATGGAGTAAAGTTAGAATGTAACAACAATTCCACCCCCAGAAAGTATACAAACTCATGGAAACTGAACAGTCAACTACTGAACCACTCCTGGGTCAAGGAAGAAATAAAGAAAGAAATTAAAGTCTTCCTTGAATTCAACGAAAATAAAGACACAACATACTCAAACCTATGGGACACTATGAAAGCAGTGCTAAGAGGAAAGTTCATAGCTCTTAGTGCCCACATAAAGAAAACAGAGAAAGCACACATTAGTGACTTAACAGCACACCTGAAAGCTCTAGAAAAGAAAGAAGCAGACTCACTCAGGAAAAGTAGAAGACTGGAAATAATCAAACAGAGGGCTGAAATCAACAAAATAGAGACACAGAAAACATTCCAAAGAATCAATGAAACAAAGAGCTGGTTCCTTGAGAAAATCAACAAGATCGACAAACCTCTATCCAAACTATTCAAAAGACTGAGAGAGAACACTCATATTAACAAGATCAGGAATGAAAAGGGGGACATAACAACAGACACTGAGGAAATTCAGAGAATCATTAGGTCTTACTACAAAAGCCTGTATGCCACAAAATTGGAAAATGTAAAAGAAATGGACAGTTTTTTAGATAAATACCATATGCGAAATTAAACCAAGACCAGGTGAACAATTTAAATAGACCTATAAGTCGCGAGGAAATAGAAGCTGTCATCAAAAACCTCCCAACCAAAAAAAGCTCAGGATCAGATGGTTTTAATGCAGAATTCTACCAGAACTTCAAAGAAGGGCTAATACCTATACTCCTTAATGTGTTTCACATAATAGAAACAGAAGGGTCATTACCAAACCCTTTTTATGAAGCTACAGCTACCCTGATACCAAAACCACACAAAGACACTACCAAGAAAGAGAATTACAGATCAATCTCACTCATGATCATCGACGCAAAAATTCTCAATAAAATACTGGCAAACCGAATCCAAGAACACATCAAAAAAAATCAAAAATCATCCATTATGATCAAGTAGGCTTCATCCCAGTGATGCAGGGCTGGATCAACATACAAAAATCTATCAATGTAATCAATGTTTATATAAATAAACTGAAAGAAAAAAACATATGATCATTTTTTTTAGATGCTGAAAAAGCATTTGACAAAATTCAACACCCCTTTATGATAAAGGTCTTGGAAAGATTAAGGATACAAGGTTCATATCTAAATATAATAAAAGCAATATATAGCAAGCCGACAGCTAACATTAAATTAAATGGAGAGAAACTCAAAGTGATTCCACTAAAATCAGGAATAAGACAAGGCTGTCCACTCTCTCCATATCTCTTTAATATAGTGCTTAAAGTTCTAGCAATAGCTATAAGACAAAATAAGGAGATCATGGGGATGCGAATTGGAAAGGAAGAAGTCAAACTTTCATTATTTGCAGATGATATGATATTGTACATAAGTGACCCCAAAAACTCTACCAAAGAACTTCTATAGCTGATAAATACCTTCAGTGATGTGGCAGGATACAAGATCAACTCAAAAAAATCAGTAGCCCTCCTATACACAAAGGATAAAGAAACAGAGAGGGAAATCAGAGAAATATCACCTTTCACGATAGCCACAAATAGCATAAAGTATCTTGGGGTAACACCAACCAAGAAAGTAAAAGATCTATTTGACAAGAGCTTTAAGACCTTGAAGAAAGAAATTGAAGAGGATACCAGAAAATGGAAGGATCTCCCATGCTCTTGGATTGGTAGGATCAATATAGTAAAAATGGCAATTCTACTAAAGGCAATCTATAGATTCAATGCAATCCCCATCAAAATCCCAATAAAATTCTTCATAGACCTTGAGAGAACAATAACTAACTTTATATGGAAAAGCAAAAAACCCAGGAGAGCCAAAACAATCCTATACAATAAAGGAACTTCCGGAGGCATTACCATCCCTGACTTCAAACTCTATTACAGAGCTACAGTAACAAAAACAGCTTGGTATTGGCATAAAAACAGAGAAGTTGACCAATGGAATTGAATCGAAGACATGGATATTAATCCACAAACCTATGAACACCTCATATTTGACAAAGAAGCTAAAATTATACAATGGAAGAAAGAAAGAATCTTTAACAAATGGTGCTGGCATAACTGGATGTCAACCTGTAGGAGAATGCAAATAGATCCTTATCTATCACCATGCACAAAACTCAAGTCCAAATGGATTAAAGACCTCAATATAAATCTGTCCACACTGAACCTGATAGAAGAGAAAGTGGGAAGTAGCCTGCAATACGTGGGCACAGGAGACCACTTCCTATGTAAAACCCCAGTGGCACAGACAATAAGAGCAACAATGAATAAATGAGACCTCCTGAAACTGAGAAGCTTCTATAAAGCAAAGGACACAGTCATTAAGACAAAAAGGCATCCTACTGAATGGGAGTAGATCTTAACTAATCCCACAGCAGACAAAGGTCTGATCTCCAAAATATACAAAGAACTCAAGAAACTAGACATTAAAATTCTGAATAACCCAATTAAAAAGTGGGGTACTGAACTGAACAGAGAATTCTCAACAGAAGAAGTTCGAATGGCCAAAAGATACTTAAGGTCATGTTCAACTTACTTAGCGATCAGGGAAATGCAAATCAAAACAACTTTGAGATATCATCTTACACCTGTCAGAATGGCTGAAGTCAAAAACACCAATGATAGCCTATGCTGGAGAGGATGCGGAGTTAAGGGGAACACTCATCCATTGCTGGTGGGAATGCAAACTTGTGCAACCACTTTGGAAATCAGTGTGGCAGTTTCTCAGGAAATTGGGAGTCAACCTACCTCAGGATCCAGCAATACCACTCTTGGGAATATACCCAAGAGATGCCCAATCATACTACAAAAGCATTGTGCAACTATGTTCATAGCAGCATTATTTGTAATAGCCAGAACCTGGAAACAACCTAGGTGCCCCTCAATGGAAGAATGGATCAAGAAAGTGTGGAATATATACACATTAGAGTACTACTCAGCAGTAAAAAACAATGACATCTTGAATTTTGCATGCAACTCGATGGAAATAGAAAACACTATCCTTAGTGAGGTA
>PVIU01017970.1:0-26213 GCA_004026605.1 Ondatra zibethicus
GACATCCTGTATCATAGCATCTGGGAACACAGACCGGGCGCCAATACAAAAACAAAACAAAACAAACAACAAAAAGCCCGCGATATGCCAAAGGAAAAGGCCGGCTATCCAACAGGTGGCCAGATGCTTTCTGGGAACTTTTCCTTAGCCCTGTAGTCCATTATCCTCTGGGGAGATTTTCCTTTACAATCTGTCTCTATTCATTTTTCAACCACGTGACCCTGGTACTGTCCTTTTCCCTGAGACACAAGAGTCTGGGATTTGCTGTCCTCTGAACTTTGGTGTATGGTTCAGCCGACCTGACCACAGTTTTCATGGCCATTTAACTAACAGTATTTTTTTTTTCCTTCCTCTCCTCAAGACTACTCGGGTTTTCCTATTGCTTGCCTGTACTGTTTGTCTTTCAAACTCTATTAAAACTGGCCTTGACCTTCTGAACCTGTTTTTAAAATTCTTGTATTAATGAGATGAAGGACTCAAAGAGGGAACATCAGTTTTCCCTGTAAACATCAGAATTAACATTTTAATTTAGTTAAAGCATTAAAAGAAAAATCTAGCCTGGCTGTGGTGGCACACACCTTTAATCCCAGCACTCAGGAGGCAGAGGTAGGGGAAATCTCTGAGTTTGAGGCCATCCTGGTCTATTGAGTTTTAGGACAGCAAAGGCTATACATTGAAACCCTGTCTAGAAAAACAAATTTAAAAGCTAGGCATAGTGGTACATGCCTTTGATATTAGCACTTGGGAGACAGAGGTAGGAGGATGTCTGAGTTCTAGGTTTACATAGATAGATGATAGAAAAAAAAAAGCTAGTGATGCCTCTTACCTGCTGATAGTCAAAAAAATAAGTGAATATTAAAAGTAAATTTCCACATACTTGCTGCAAATATGTGCTAGAGACAGTCACTCCTTTTAAAAAGATTTTTCAGAGTAGAATGTTAAAATAGCAAAACATGCTTAGGCCTGAGCCTGTAGGACTTTCAAGTATGGCCCCCCTCTTTTCCATATATCTCCAGGGAATCTCACAAACATTAACCCTTTGTTTGTAGTTAAAGCTTCTTAAATTGCTTTGCTACCCGTGGACTAGGCTTTTATCTTATCAGTTGTGACCATCCATGCACTTCACATAATGCACTATGGTGTCACGAAAGGAGGGGCTCCTAAGCAGCCCTTTGAACTGTATCTTTGGAAGTTACTGGATTTGTATATATTTATGTTATTGTAAGAGCCATAGATCCTGAGCATTACTATCATTTTTCTATTTAAAAAACAAATGAACAGTTTGATCATGTGGAGAAGCATCTTGCCGGGAATCCAACTGCTTTTGAGTAGTGGAGTCCAAAGATGATTTAGGCAGAATGTGCCTATGTTCTTGACTTCAGAGCCTCAGGACTTGAACTGTCTGTTGGACAATTTTAGAGAAAGAGAATGTGTTCTTACCTAAAAGCCTTTAGTGATTACAAGAGATTAAAAATGCTGACCTGATCCTATGAAATGTGTAGGGAGAAAGAAAATTGAAATGGAAAAATTGCATTAAGGTGAAGATGATGCCTGTGGAGGGGGCAAGAAAAGATGTAAGCAGAAAGAGAGAGGCAAATAATTGTAAAGAAGATATTTACACACAAATGGGCTAATCTCCTAGAGGTACAAAATATGTTGCACAAAGGTAATCATAGAAGGTTGGAGTGACACACGCTGCCGCTCCATAAAGGCCATGAAAGAGAGCAGAAAAGTCAGGGAACTGCAACTGACTGCTTATCCAAAGTTTCTAGAAATGAGATAGGGCTGAGACCAGTAGCGGCTTTGTTGTTGAAACAGCATCTCTCTAAGTAGCTCTGGTATCCTGCTGCTCTCTGTGATCAGGCTGGCCTTGAACTTTCAGAGATCCATCCACACCTGCCTCCCTTGTGCTGGGATTAAAGGTGCGCACCACCATGCCTGGCACCAGTAGCTATTTTTAAATTTGTGAGATTGGTGTTTGGTTTTTGACTGGATCTCACTCTGCACCCCTGTCTCTTATCCCAGGCTATTCAGAACTCACGGGGGTAGTTGAAATTGGCCTTGATAGGATGTCAACCCTGCCTTACCTGCCCAGATTTTTAGATTATGGATATGCACATTTGACCTATCACTGATTTTTAAACAAACTGCTATTGCTAGAGACTTCAAATTCTTTCACTTTTGTGTCTTGTTAAACGAGATTGGGGATTACAAGCAGGTAATGAGAACAATGCTTTTTTTTTTAAACAAAACAAAACCTTATTTATTTATTGTGTTTGTTTGATTGACTGATTTTTAAGGCAGAGTCTCCCGTTGCCCAGTTTGTCCTTGAATAAACTGAGTAGCCAAGGGTGACCTTGATCTTCTTTTTTTTCATGATATTTATTGAATTCTACATTTTTCTCTGCTCCCCTCCCTGCCACACCCTCCCTCCTTCAACCCTCCCCTAAGGTCCCCATGATCCCAATTTACTCAGGAGATCTTGTCTTTTTATACTTTCTACTTACCATGTAGATTAGATCTATGTAAGTCTCTCTTAGTGTCCATATTGTTGTCTAGGTTCTCTGGGATTGTGGTTTGTAGGCTGGTTTTCTTTGCCTTATGTTTAAAAACCACCTATGAGTGAGTACATGTGATAATTGTCTTTCTGTGTCTGGGTTACCTCACTCAAAATAATGCTTTCTAATTTCATCCATTTTCCTGCAAAATTCAAGCTGTCGTTATTTTTTTCTGCTGTGTAGTAGTACTCCATTGTGTAAATGTACCACATTTTTTTTGTATCCATTCTTCGATCTGGCTATGACAAACAAAGCTGCTATGAACATAGTTTCTGGCTATGACAAACAAAGCTGCTATGAACATAGTTGAGCACATGTCTTTGTGGCATGATTGAGCATCCTTTGGATATATACCCAAAAGTGGTATTACTGGGTCTTGAGGAAGGTTGTTTCCTAATTTTCTGAGAGAAATTGCCACACTGACATCCATAGGGGTTGTACCAGCTTGCATTCTCACCAGCAATGCAGAAGTGTTCCCTTTTCCCCACAACCTCTCCAGCATAAGTTGTCATCAGTGTTTTTGATCTTGGCCATTCTTACAGGTGTAAGATGGAATCTCAGAGTTGTTTTGATTTGCATTTCTCTGATGACTAAGGATGTTGACACATTTCCTTAAGTGTCTTTCAGTCATTTTAGATTCCTCTGTTGAGAGTTCTCTGTTTAGGTCTGTACTCCATTTTTTTTTATTGGATTATGTGTTCTTTTGGTGTCCAATTTCTTGAGTTCCTTATATATTTTGGAGATCAGACCTCTGTCTGATGTGGGGTTAGTGAAGATCTTTTCCCATTCTGTAGGCTGTCGTTTTGTCTTGTTGACCGTGTCCTTTGCTTTACAGAAGCTTTTCCGTTTCAGGAGGTCCCATTTATTAATTGTTTAAGTGTCTGTGCTGGGTTTCTATTTAGGAAGTGGTTTCCCTGTGCCAATGCGTTCAAGTGTACTTCTCACTTTCTCTTCTATAAGATTCATCATGGCTGGCTTTATGTTGAGGTCTTTGATCCATTTGGATTTGAGTTTTGTACATGTCATACAAGTGGAAGACTTGTATGACAAGAACTTTAAATCTTTGAATTAAGAAATAGAAGAAGACACCAGAAAGTAGAAAGACCTCCCATGTTCTTGGGTAGGCAGAATTAATATAATAAATTGGCAATCTTACTGAAAGCAATCTACAGATTCAATGCAATGCCCATCAAAATCCCAGCAAAATTCTTCAAAGACCTTGAAAGAACAGTACTCAAGTTCATTTGGAAAAGCAAAAAACCCAGGATAGCCAAAACAATCCTGTATAATGAAAGAACTTCTGGAGGCATCACAATCCCTGACTTCAAACTCTACTACAGAGCTACAGTACTGAAAACAGCCTGGTACTGGCATAAGAACAGACAGGAGGACCAATGGAACCGAATAGAAGATCCGGATATCAATCCACATATCTTCGAACATCTGATATTTGATAAAGAAGCAAAAAATATCAATTGGAAAAAAAGAAAGCATATTTAACAAGTGGTGCTGGCATAACTGGATATCAATATGTAGAAGAATGAAAATAGACCCATATCTATCACCTTGCACAAAACTCAAATCCAAATGGATCAACATAAAGCCAGCCTCACTGAACCTTTATAGAAGAGAAAGTGGGAAGTACACTTGAACACATTGGCACAGGGAACCACTTCCTAAATAGAACCCTTGCAGCACAGACACTGTGTGAAACAATTAATTAATGGGACCTCCTGAAACTGAAAAGCTTCTGTAAAGTAAAGGACATGGTACATGACAAAACAACAGTGTACAGAATGGGAAAAGATCTTCATTAATCAGAGCAAAAATTTGCAAAATAAAAAAAAGATCTTCATTAACCCCACATCAGACAGAGGACTGATCTCCAAAATATACAAAGAACTCAAGATCACATAATCTAATAAGAAAATGGAGTACAGACCTAAACAGAGAACTCTCAACATAGGAATCTAAAATGGCTGAAAGACACTTAAGGAAATGTTCAACATCCTTAGTCATCAGAGAAATGCAAATCAAAACAACTCTGAGATTCCATCTTACACCTGCAAGAATGGCCAAGATAAAAAACACTGATGCTGGAGAGGTTGTGGGAACAAGGGAACACTTCTGCATTGTTGGTGGGAATGCAAAACTGTTACAACCCTAGCTGTGAATATAAAGTTAAAAATAAAAATAAAAAAAAACAAAAAAACTGTTACAACCCCTATGGATGTCAGTGTGGTGATTTCTTAGAAAATTAGGAAACAACCTTCCTCAAGACTCAAGAATACCACTTTTGGGTATATATCCAAAGGATGCTCAATTGTGCCACAAGGACATGTGCTCAACTATGTTCATAGCAGCTTTGTTTGTCATAGCCAGAAACTGGAACAACCTAAGTGACCCTCGATCGAAGAATGGATTAAAAAAAAAAAAAGTGGTACATTTACACAATGGAGTACTACACAGCAGGAAAAAAAACGACAGCTTGAATTTTGTAGGAAAATGGATGGAACTAGAAAACATTATTTTGAGTGAGGTAACCCAGACACAGAAAGACAATTATCACATTTACTCACTCAGGTGGTTTTTAAACATAAAGCAAAGAAAGCCAGCCTACAAACCAAAATCCCAGAGAACTTAGACAACATTAGGGACACTAAGAGTTAATAGATCTAATCTACATGGGAAGTAGAAAGTATAAAAAGACAAGATCTCCTGACTAAATTAGGAGCATGGGGACCTTGGGGGAGGATTGTAGGGGGGAGAGGAGAGGCAGGGAGGGGAGCAGAGAAAAATGTAGATATATAAATATCATGGAAAAAAAAGATTATTTGGTCCTAGTCGGGCAGTGGTGGCGCATGCCTTTAATCCCATCACTTGGGAGGCAGAGGCAGGAGGATCTCTGTTAGTTCGAGGCCAGCCTGGTCTACAAGAGCTAGTTCCAGGACAGGCTCCAAAGCCACAGAGAAACTGTCTCAAAAAACCTAAAAAAAACCAAAAAAAAAAAAAAAGATTATTTGGTCCAAGGGCTGTTGTAATCACAATTAATGTTAAATGGTGACCAGCTGCCTGAGCAGTACAGTTGGCCGATAGGGTTATTGCAGGAGTGGACATACCTGAACATGTTTATCAAAATACTCAGTTTCTTAATTTGTCTGATAGAGAATGATGTGCTGCATCATTTATTCCTCATGTGATATAAAATTTTACCATTAAGTTTATGGTGAAAAGATTTATTGTTTCCAATGAGGATAGCTTTCAATTCTAATGCTCAAATCATAATGATTGATTTGTGGTATATTCCAGAGTAGGAGCTGGGAAATTCAAGAAGGCATTGTTTTGCTTGTAGCCGTGACAACTAATCAAAATTGTACTGCACTTAGGAATAAATAGCCATGTTTTAGTGGGGCCATTGGAAAGTCTCTTTAACTCACAACTGCTGAGCCTATCATTTGGTTTTCATCTAAGAAGGTTTGGGTTGAACAGTGGCCACTACCTCGGGAAAAACTTATGGCTATTAAAGAATTAATTGAGTAACAGTTACAGGGTGGCCATTTTGAGCCTTCATTAATCCCCTGGAATACACCTATATTTACTATTAAGAAAAAAAAGGAGATTATTAAATAATTTACGAGACATTAATACTAGTATGTAAACTATGGGATCCTTCCCACCTGGCCTCCCTCATCCTTCTATGGTCCCTTAAAATTGGCATATAATTGTTTTAGATTTAAAAGTTTTTTAAAACCATTCCTTTATATTTTCAATATCAAATTAGATTTTTTTGCGGTTGATAAGTGGGCATCTACTGTATTTGTGACAGCTGCTGAGTCACATGCTCTATGACATCAACCTGCTAAGATGTTACAGAACCAAATTTCTACTGCCAAAGGACAAGCTTCACAACTAATTCATTCTTGCAACCCCTCTTCAATAAGTACCCTCAGCTTCAATAAGTAGAATGGATAGTTAAACCCCAGAGGAAGGAAAGTTAATCATAGTTGACAGACGGGTGTTATCCACCTACCCGACTCAGGAAAGTTAAGGCATGCTCAAGCTCTTTCTGGTAAATCAGCTTCATGTGTGATCATTGACATGCCATATTGTGTTTTCTTTATGGGGATGCCAAGAGAGATTAAAGCTGATAATGGCCCAGTACATATCAGTAACATTTTTGGGCTTTTTGTGCAAGATGGAATATTTATATAGTATTCGTAATATTTATATAGTAAATATTCATTAAGACAGGGACACCTCAGAGCCCCCAGGGTCACACAAAGGTAGAGTGACTGCATGGTCTAAAGCTCCGATTAGAAAAATAAAAGGGGTGATGACTATATAGGGCTGTTGTCTCCTCTAAGTTTCATTGGTAGCTATGATTAATTTTTTTTTTCACTTGCAATGTGAATGGGCACACAGCCATGGAGGTATGTTATGCTCAAAAGAGCCCCCAATCTGCAGCTTTAGTCTATTGGGAAACTTTGAAACGGGCCAGATGCAGTGTTACCATTTGGGAAAGACTTGCTTGTGTTTTCCCAGAAACTGCAAATGGATCTGTGTGTATTCCAAAGCAGAAATATCAGATTCTCACCTAGAAGAGCTACAGTCATGCTTTCAGAAAAAGAGAACGGCAAACCAAGAGGAGGCAAAAGGCTCGGGTTCCAGGAGACCTTGACGCTGTTCCTGTTAGGTTTCCCAGGCGGAGGGTTAGGTGACAGACTTTGGACAGGACTGAGTAACATCAGTGCAGACAGAGTACAGTGTCCCAGAGGAAACTGAAGAGTCTGCCAAGGGAAAAACCTGGTTTCAACTCTTGTGGGAGAAGGGTGAGGGGCTTGGGAATTAAGAATTTCTTGCACCTGAAGGGGTCTCATGTCTCTCCTTCCTGGAATAGTCATCCAGACAGACGACTATCCTTTCTGCACTGATGGATAAAGCTGAAGGAGGTCACCTGTAACCTCATATGAATCCCATTTTACATCTGAACACCCAGAAGCAACTTAAAAATCACCTTGGCGCCGGGCGGTGGTGGCACTGCCTTTAATTTCAGCACTTGGGAGGCAGAGGCAGGCGGATCTCTGTGAGTTCAAGGCCAGCCTGGGCTACAAGAGCTAGTTCCGGGACAGTCTCCAAAAGCTACAGAGAAACCCTGTCTCGAAAAAAACCAAACCAAAACAAACAAAAAACAAAACAAAAAATCACCTTGGTGGTGTGTGGTCCTAGCATAATAGTACTTCGTGTTGTGGGATATTCACCAGAGAAGAACGCTCAGACACCGGTTTAAGTCAATAGAAAGTCTTCATAGTAGGCAGGCTGTGAGAGATCCTGTCACATTTCCCACAGCTCCCTCCAGAAGAAGAGTAGAAATATGCTTATAAGCCATTTCCTATTGGATAGCGTGCTGAAATGTAGCCTGACGGGATAGTAGACCCAAGAACATTTTAGTTTGAAGCTAGTCTAGTCTCAAAGACCTTGAAGGCAGGGACATATACAGGGCAGATAGAGAGGAGGGCATCAGATAGAAATTCCAAGGGCCTCCATGAAGGAGAAATCTTAATTAAAATTAAGAAGCAGTTTGTTTAAATTAGTTGGCAAGACAGGTCAGGTTATTATTTATGATGTAAAGAGTATGAATTTAGAGGGTCTGTTTGGCTTTTTCCCCAGGAAACAAATTCCTTGAAGGAAACCATTTTAAGAAGACAGAATACCTTTAATTGCTGTTGTCTTCCAGGGTAACCTCAGTATTGTCAGGTACAGTAAGTAATATCTCAATTAAAATGTGTGGGCCTAATGCATATGAATAACTATGAAACACAGTTGGTGTTGTGATAGTGTGGTGTAGACTTCCTGAAGTGTCTAGTGATTTGTAGTGCTGGAAGTTGCTCCTTCTCTGCTGAGCTCACCATCTGAGGATGTGCTGAAGGCAGTTACGAGACCACAAGACGTGAGCTCGCAAAATAAGGTCCCATGTTCCACGTGCTGTCATTCCAGCGCTTGGGAGTCAGAGGCAGGTGGATGATGGTTTTGAAGTTATTTTTGGCTACATAGTGAGTTCTAGGCCAGCATGGTCTTTAGGAGATCCTGTCTCAAAACAAAAGGAAACCCCAAAGTCATTCAGCCAATCAGAGCAGTTGGCAGAATGCTCACAAGGACCTGGTGAGGCTTGCCCCGTGAAATCTCCCTCTACATACACAAACTGTTTTTTCACACTTCACCAAATAAAATTTAAAAATCATATTAACTAAAAATATATTCTAAGGTTTGCTTTATATGTGTGAGTTCAGAGACAGAAAGTTTATGTTTGCTTTCTAAAAATGTACCAGTGCTGAAATACGTATAGTATTCTATAATGGCTTTTAAAATAAGGGGTCCACATGCATATTAATTATGCATTACAAGTATTATATAAGTACATATAATAGAAAAGTGTACTAGCCTGGAAACAAATCATGCATGGGTTCAGACAACATTAATGTGAAAATGTACCTGGGTAATGTTTACTGGAGAATGCCACACAGCAAGCTACTGTCAGACAAATGACTAAGACTCAACATATTAGTGATAGAAAGGGACACTGGAATATTTTTTTTTTTTTTGAAGAGGAAGACCGGACACTTTGAAAATCTTCTCCAAGCAAAACAACTAGGCCTCTAAGGCCCAGAGAAACTTTTCCCAGACATGAGCCCATCCTTACCTGTTTTTTTTTTTGTTTTTTTTTAAAGTACATTACAAAGGAGAAATTCTAGAAATTCCACAGAACAACATGGTACTGAAAATACCAACTAGGATTCCTTGGGTAAATCCACGATTAGATCTGATTAGGGATTTCTTATCTGCCTCCTGGAGTCAAAAGTAGCATGAACAAAACGAAGATGTCTAGACTCTGACCTCAGGTAAGTGGAAGACTGCGAGAAGAGCAGCAGCAGCAGCAAACAAAAAGCTAAAGTGTCAGAGGGTGAAGGAAGAAACCGAACTCAAGGGTCTGGAATTAAAATTTTGCAGTGTCGCAGCGCCACCTAGTGCTTTACAAAGGCAAAACACCTTCAGACAATACCGTGCATGTTTCTAAGTGTTCAGTTGGCAAGTGTTCTAGGTTTACTCAAGTCGTTTATTAAGTTACTGTTTATTGCGTGCATTTTTTGTGTACTCACCATAAAAGACTTTGGATGTTCAAATATAATGCTAGAAATAAGTGTCATAATGTCAAAGAGAGAAACAGACAACTTGGAGCAGTCATCAGTCATCAAACAGGAATCTTGTATCTCCTCATGGTGAATTCCCCAGACAAGCAAAGAATTTCAGAGATTGAAATTCTCGAATAGAACCTATAAAATAATGATTTAGTAGGGGTTTAAGTAAATGAAAAGGTGGGAAATAAATAAAGCAAGGAGCAAAGGATGATCAAGTCTATTTTTCAAATATACTTCTCAAGGAGTAAGCAGAAAAGATCCTAAAATAAATATACAGCAATAATGACCAATGCACACCTAACCACGAGCTGCAGAAGGCAGTGACCGGAAGAGTTTGTAAAAGGAGGGTTTCAGAGGTAGGTGAGACGGCTCGAGCAGGTAAAGGCATTGGCTGCCAAGCTTGTCTCCTTGGTTGAGTGCCATCTCTGGGACCCACACAGTGTTAGGAGAGTTTGTTCTGTGGGATTCACAAATTATTAACTGTTGCGGGAAAAACAGCAGATAGAAATGCTGTTACAGCAAAAGAAAACAGTAAGAGAATGAATAAAAAAAAGGAAAATAGAGCAAAAGACTCAAAATGCATCATTGAGGCAGGCTGACAGTTTTGGCCAGGGTCTGAGGACAAATGTGGAGGTGGGAATCAGAGGCTGCGATGCATGTAAGGCCTGGGCCCTCCCATCTTCTTCACCTTCTTCCAAAACGTTAGTGCAGGAGCCAACGCAGGAGGAAGGTCTTTTCAGAAGCCCATGCCTGGCTTTTCTGCTTTCTAAGGTACCCTTAGTCTGACTGCCACATGCAGGTTTGCACAAATACACAAAATAAAACAAAAGAAATGTTAGAAAAACGTGATTTCATACTTGAATTGTGGGGTGACCTTTCAACATATTATTTTTAGAAATTCAAATAACAAGTAAAGGACAGTGTCTAGGGTTAGAGAAGATTAAACGCAACAGACAAGCCATGATTCAGAGAATAGGTTTTTTTTTTTTTTTGAAGCACACCCTGCATAGCTTGGATAATTCAATCTTGATTTCAGAAAAATTTCATTGTAGATAGTAAAGAATCAGCTTCACACAGATTCAACGCAATGCCCATCAAAATCCCAACAAAATTCTTCAAAGACCTCGAAAGAACAATACTCAACTTCATTTGGAAAAGCAAAAAACCCAGGATAGCCAAAACAATCCTGGGCAACAAAAGAACATCTGGAGGCATCACAATCCCTGACTTCAAACTATACTACAGAGCTGTAGTACTGAAAACAGCCTGGTACTGGCATAAAGAACAGACAGGAGGACCAGTGGAACTGAATAGAAGACCCGGATATCAATCCACACATCTTCGAACACCTGATATTTAATAAAGAAGCAAAAAAATCAAATGGAAAAAAGAAAGCATATTCAACAAGTGGTGCTGGCATAACTGGATATCAACATGTAGAAAAATGAAAGTAGACCCCTATCTATCACCATGTACAAAACTCATCCAAATGGATCAAAGACCTCAATATAAAGCCAGCCACACTGAACCTTTATAGAAGAGAAAGTGGGAAGTACGCTTGAACGCATTGGCACAGGGAAACTACTTCCTAAATAGAAACCCAGCAGCACAGACACTGAGAGAAACAAGTAATAAATGGGACCTCCTGAAACTGAAAAGCTTCTGTAAAGCAAAGGACACAGTCAACAAGTCAAAACGACAGCCTACAGAATGGGAAAAGATCTTCACTAACCCCACATCAGATAGAGGTCTGATCTCCAAAATATATAAGGAACTCAAGAAATTGGACAACAAAAGAACACATAATCCAATAAAAAAATGGAGTACAGACCTAAACAGAGAACTCTCAACAGAGGAATCTAAAATGGCTGAAAGACAATTAGGGAAATGTTCAACATCCTTAGTCATCAGAGAAATGCAAATCAAAACAACTCTGAGATTCCATCTAACACCTGTAAGAATGGCCAAGATCAAAAACACTGATGACAACTTATGCTGGAGAGGTTGTGGGGAAAAGGGAACACTTCTGCATTGCTGGTGGGAATGCAAGCTGGTACAACCCCTATCGATGTCAGTGTGGTGATTTCTCAGAAAATTAGGAAACAACCTTCCTCAAGACCCAGTAATATCACTTTTGAGTATATATCCAAAGGATGCTCAATCATGCCACAAAGACATGTGCTCAACTATGTTCATAGCAGCTTTGTTTGTCATAGCCAGAAACTGGAAACAACCTAACTGGCCCTCGATCGAAGAATGGATACAAAAAAAATGTGGTACATTTACACAATGGAGTACTACTACACAGCAGAAAAAAATAACGACAGCTTGAATTTTGCAGGAAAATGGATGAAATTAGAAAGCATTATTTTGAGTGAGGTAACCCAGACACAGAAAGACAATTATCACATGTACTCACTCATAGGTGGTTTTTAAACATAAGGCAAAGAAAACCAGCCTACAAACCACAATCCCAGAGAACCTAGACAACAATATGGACACTAAGAGAGATTTACATAGATCTAATCTCCATGGGAAGTAGAAAGTATAAAAAGACAAGATCTCCTGAGTAAATTGGGAGCATGGGGACCTTGGGGAAGGATTGAAGGAGGGAGGGGGGTGGCAGGGAGGGGAGCAGAGAAAAATGTAGAGCTCAATAAATATCATGGGAAAAAAAATAATAGTGCTCATTTCCTCATTTAATTATCATGCAATATTATTACCCAAACCAACAAAAACTGTGTGAGGAAGAGGGAGGCACAAAAACAAGCAAACAAACAAACAAAAAAAAACCAAAAAGAAAAAAAAGGAAAAAAGAGAGAAAGAGACAAGAAAGGGAATTACATATTATCTCATGGCTAATCCATGTGCTAGAGCACATCTACGTAAAATAAGAGAAAACAGAAATGAACAGATCATACAATTAAGCAATACCGTGTAGGATTGTTCCAAGAAAACCAAAAATAAAACCAAAACAATCCGTCACATCATAAAGCTGCCAATGTGAGAAACTGATGCAGCAGAACCGAGTCCCTTTCTGGAAACACAGAAGAGGGGTTTCCCAGGCTATGGCAAGGGGCAATGGAGTGATGTGGGGAGACTTCTCAGAGGGAGAGAAATAAGACAAGAGGTCCTTGCTTTATTTCTTCTGGACATGGCCTGGCAGAGCCTGGCTAATACCGTGAGACAGGAGAGGATATGAGAGGTTAATTCCATAAAGAAAGCCAGTCCTTTTGTTGTTCTGGGCCTGAACTAAGGGCTGCACATGTAAGGCAGGTAGGTGCTCTATCACTGAGTTAAATTTTGACCATATTTGGTTTTGAAAATAATACAGCCGTCAATGTTATCAAATAAGAATACATAGGGCTGGAGAGATGGCTCAGAGGTTAAGAGCACTGGTTGCTCTTCCAGAGGTCCTGAGTTCAATTCCCAGCAACCACATGGTGGTTCACAACCATCTATAATGAGATCAGGTAGCCTGGCATGCATGCAGGTAGAACACTGTATACATAATAAATAAATATAATCTTTAAAAAAAAAGAATATACAAATAAGTAGGTCTCACAAAACCTCCACTGAGTTCATGGTATGAGGATGGATACAAGAACTTAGCTGTCTGAAAGCGAAATGGAAGGCAGGTACCATGAGCAGCTACCTAGTCCCCAGAATAAGTATTCCAGATCCACACGCAGCACCTGACAACTTGTTCACTGAATTACACAAGTTCCACTTACGTATCTAGGCATACGCTGCTAGGTTTATAGTTTATGAAGACCATGTTAACATGTCCATACCTTTCAAAGTAACCCAAAGAGTCAATACTGTGCTAAACTATGATGGATCTTTAGCAGAAAGTATAAACAGTGATATTTCTACTGATGAACCAAAATGGACAAGATGATAATAGAAAAGAGACCAAAAAAATAAAAAATTAAAAGAAAGGGAGGAAGGAAGCAAGAAAAGACAAAGGAAAAGAAAGAAAAGGGGCCTGAAGAGAGGGCTTAGCAGTTCAGAACACTTGTTCTTGCAGGAGTACTGTGTTCAGTTTCCAGCACCCACATGGAGACTCACAACCCTCCAAAATTCCAGTTCTGGAAGATCCAATACCCTTTTATGACCTGTAGGACTCTGCATGCAAGTGGCAGACAAGTACAGATACACATAAAATTAAAGAAGAGAGAAAAGGAAAGGAGGCGGGGTGAATCTTGGCTTGGTTTATGTGGTTGTATCACTGTTAGTCATTAAGTGAGGTGGGCACCGGCAACTCCACACATTTGTGTTAATTCGTCTCCAGTGTCCTAACTTCTATTTTCAGCTAAAACTTTGAGGTGCAAACTGAGCATGCCCAGAAGCATTCTTGCCCATCACTTTAATTGTCATGCCCTTAAATTGAGTGTGCTCAGGAATGGGTCAACCCCCATATAAATATTTCTATGCTCTCTGAACAAAATCCCTGGGCTTCCCTTGTTTGCGGAGGCCATGGTTCTGGGAACGATTTTTATGCTTCTCCTGCCTACTGCAGATAAATTTTTTTTTCACCCCTTTATTCTGGACTGAGCTTATTTTGACTTTTCTCTCACTCAAACGTGAACCCACTGAACTTGATCACACAGGTCATTGAGACAATGAGTTCCTGGCCTCATGTTCAGGAAGATGAGGGAGAGGATACTTCCAGGTGGTTGACTCAAAAATGGCCTTGCCACTGAGAAATCACACACCACCGTGGTGGAGGACCTCATTGGGAGCTGTATCATGGAGTCCCTTCCTCTGTTAACCATCCGTGTCCTATGGGCTCTGGAGTGAGGGGGGCTGGATTCTTAGCTGAGGGCCCATCCTCTCCCAGTATGTGCCTCCTACTAGGGAGCACACATTGTCTCATTATGCTAGACCTAGTTATGACTGTTTTGCTGCTTACTTTGTCATCAGGACTTACCTGTGCTCCATGATGGACAGGATGGCCATGGCTCTGCTATGAGGAAAGAGCTGATGGGGGTTGGGGCAGCCGAGTGGGTGTGGAGCTGCCTGTCGTGCTAGCTGGTGCCTGCTGGGAGAAAAGTGGAAGTTTCTCTATCATGTGAGAAGTAAGTTTTTTTTTTTTACAATTATATTTATAATTTAGTATGTTTCGGTGGAGGATGGAGGCCAACCTTCAGTGGTTTGTTCTTTCTTTCCACTGTGTGGTTCCCAGGGTCTGAACTTCAGTAGTCAGGAGTGATGGGAAACTACTTTTATCTGTTGAGTCTTCTTGACAGCCCCAACTTTTTTTTTTCTTTTTAACCCATTATTTAACTTAATTCCTCAGGCCTTAACGTTCTCAACCTGTGGGTTTTGACCTCTTTAGGGGTCACATATCAGATATTTACATTACAATTTATAACAGTAGCAGAATTACAGTTTTGAAGTAACAACAAAAATAGTTTTAGTATGGGGGGGGGGCTCACCACAACATGAGGAACTGTATTAAAGATTGCAGCATTAGGAAGGTTGAGAAGGACTGCCTTAGGGTTACCAAGTGATGACGTCTTCAGTGTAATAGTTATGATAAGGACTCTGTAGCTTTGGGACCTGTCCTAGGACTAGCTCTTGTAGACCAGGCTGGCCTCAAACTCACAGAGATCCACCTGCCTCTGCCTCCCAAGTGCTGGGATTAAAGGCATGTGCCACCACTGCCTGGCTCAGTTCAAAATAATCAAGGTGTGTGGTCCCCAGACCAAGAGCATCACCTTTTAGGAGTAGAAACCCATCAGGTCCAGATGGTATGCACTAGCAATTTGTTTTAGAACTATTTTAGATGACTTAGGGGCACAAACACGGTTGGGAATGCGTCAACTGCTCCAACTACTTTGGATACGAATGCTACTTTTCAAATGACTCTCACACTAAAGCAGTCTTACCTTAAGAGTTATTCCCCACAGACAAGACGGTGCTTAATGGCTTTGCCCACTCACTCATGAAAATGTGAAGCTAGCTAGGTAGGTGGGTGAATGGACAGATGTGTACATAGATAGATGGGCTAGAAGTGGAGGGTGGTGGTATAAGAAGTGGTCGTGTGTGTGTGTGTGTGTGTGTGTGTGTGTGTGTGTGTGTGTAGCCCAAAGTTGATTTCAGGTGCCTTCATATTTATTTTATATATTGGTGTAGGGTCTCTCACTGACCCTGGAGCTTACTGATGCCTGGTCTAGTTATTCAACTTGCCCTGGGGATCCCTTAGGTCTGCTGGAATTACAGGAGGGTTACTGCGCCTGCTGACCTGGGGAATCTGAACTCCAGTGCTCTGGCTTGCTCCTTTAGCTTTGTCTCCATTGAGCTCCATTGAGCATTGAGATCCAGAATGCTGATGTGTGCCAGCCCCTGCCTCCTAAGTGCTAAGGCTATAGGCCCGTGCCGCCACGCCTGACTCTTTATGTACATGTCTCGTCAAGGGGACAGTTACTCCTCACTTCTTGTCTTCAGGTGGATTATTTTTTTTCATCTTTCTGCTTTTGTCTGGTCTTCCTTGGATTGTAAAAAAAGGAAAGCAGGAAACAAGCTCCACTGGGAGCAGAAGCCAGGAGCAAATCCAGCCCTGGGAGCCAACCCAGTCCTGGGACACTGGCAGACCAGGACTGAACCAACGACCTGACTCAGAGTTCGTGACCTCCACCGGAACCAGAGTGGGACTGAACCAGTTACCTAAGAAACAGAGAGAACGAGCTCCACCAGGGGCAGAAGCCAGGAGCAAACCCAGTCCCGGGACACGAGCGGATCAGGACTGACCCAGTGACCAGATCCAGAGCCAACGATTACCACCAGAACAGGTACAAGGGAGTAACCGCTGAGCAAGTGAGCCAGAGCCAGAGACTGCTCTGGGTCCAGACGTGAATCTGGGACCTTCAAGGGAGTGGACGAAGGCCAATACCCACATGGGTCTGGGTGAGAGTCTAGGACCTCCATCAGCCTGGGTATGAGTGAGCCTGGGTCCTCCGAGGGAATAGGCAGGAACCAGAGATCTCGACGGGGCCAGGCGAAAATCTGGGACCTCAGAGAGACTAGGCCTGAGCCAGGACCCCTGTGGGCTCGGGCATTGGTTTGGGACATCAAAGGGAATAGGCAGGAACCTGGAACCCCTGCGGATCCCAGCGCGAGTCTGAGACCTCTGAGGAAGTAAGCAAGTCCCCTGCGGGTTCGGGCGCACCCAGCCTAGAATCTCCCAGGCAGTAGACCAGAACTAGAAACCTTTCCAGGTCCAACTCCAACCCAGGGACTTCTGCAGGAGGGAATCCAGACTAGGATTTACAATTACAGGTCAAAGCCAGTAACCTAAACCAAAGTTGCTCTGAGGCAAGAAACTCCACCTTGGGCAACAAATTCCACAGGAGTGGAATTGAACGAGACTCCTAGGACAGAGAGAGCCTTAGGAAACAAGCTCCACCTGGAGCAGAAGCCAGGAGCAAACCCAACCCTGGGAGCCAACCCAGTCCTGGGACACTGGCAGACCAGGATTGAACCAGTGACCAGATCCAGAGTCAGCGATCGCCACCAGAACAGGTCTAACTCAAAGCCAAGGACTTCTGCAAGAGGAGATCCAGACCAAGATTTACAGAAACAGATCAAAGCCAGCAACCTAGGCCAAAGTAGGTTGAGACAGCAAACTCCAAGGGAGCCGACCAAAACACAGGAGCACTGAGCTACCTCCAGGAACAGGAATAACCAACGGGGTAACTAGAACTGTGACACTGACTGTACCATGAGGAAAACCATCCTAGCTTTCGATTTACTGGCACCTAGAAGATTATTCAACAGAATCTCAGACAGCCCCAACCATACCTATTAGAGGAAAAGATGAGTAGGAAAGGTAAGATCACAAGCTACACCACAAAGAACAACACAATACCAGTGAAACCCAAAGACCCTACAAAACTAAGACCTGAACAACCAAATATGGATGAACCAGAAGAAAATGATCTAAAAAATATCCTCAAGAGAATATTTGAAATTCTTAAAGATTCCTACTGAAAGCAATCTACAGATTCAACGCAATGCCCATCAAAATCCCAACAAAATTCTTCAAGGACCTTGAAAGAACAGTACTCAACTTCATTTGGAAAAGCAAAAAAACCCAGGGTAGCCAAAACAATCCTGGGCAACAAAAGAACTTCTGGAGGCATCACAATCCCTGACTTCAAATTATATTACAGAGCTACAGTACTCAAAACAGCCTGGTACTGGCATAAGAACAGAAAGGAGGACCAATGGAACTGAATAGAAAACCCAGATATCAATCCATACATCTTCTCTTTCAAAGACTCCTCAGTATAAACTGAATTCCCAGCAGTTAGGCCCATAACAGAAGCAAAATCTATTTTTACTAATCAACCCACCAATAATCAATCAGTCAATCAATCAAACAAACAAACAAACAGAAAAGTTCTACCGTCTTGTTTACTTTCTTTTATTCCTTTTGAAGGGTCATTATGTAGTGAGATCTGTCAGGACTTCTTGGGCAGCTCTGACTATTTATTTATTTATTTATTTATTTATTTATTTTTGAGACAAGGTTTCTCTGTAGCTTTGGAGCCTGTCCTGGAACTAGCTCTTGTAGACCAGGTTGGCCTTGAATTCACAGAGATCCGTCTGCCTCTGCCTCCAGAGTGCTGGGATTAAAGGCGTGTGCCACCACTGCCCGGCAGCTCTGATACTTTATACTTCACAATGCCCAGGACCGATTTGTGTTTCCAGTTATTTTATGCACTTCTTTGCATTCACCTCTCTCTTCATTAAAGAAAGCAAGAGGGTATATTTGTTAGGTATCATCTTCACCATCGACATTATTTTTTCTTATAATAAAAGAGGGTTGTTTTGATGTGTGCTTGTGAAATGGTTCATCAGGTCTTCCTGCTTTAATGTACTTCCAACACTTGCAGATAATAGCTCCAATCACACTTAACTACAACACACACTTGAATGATGTGAACTGTTGACAAATCCCTCAACTGGTTTTATCTGGTCTGATTGATTGGACCTGCTTGTCTTAGGGAATATTCCTGACATCAGGTTGGACTCAAATAGCTTACAACCCCCCCCCAACACACACACACCGCTTCTTTTCTTTCTTCTTTTTTCAGACAGTTTTCCGGTATCCCAGGTGGCCTTGAACTCAGTACACAACTGAAGCTAACTTTGAACTCATGATCTTCCTGTTTCTAAGTTGAACGTGCTAGGGATACAGCAGTGCACTATCACAGCCACCGTCCCATTGTTGTTTTTGAGACAAGGTGTTGCTTTGTAGCCCAGGCTGATCAGGAATTCACTGTGCAGGCCAGTTGACCTTAAACTTGTAGCCGTCTTTCTGCCTCTGCCTCTCAAATATTACAGAGGTGACTCTCCTTGTCTGCTGTCTTTAATATGTGATCTGAAAGGATTTTTCCATCTTCATTTTAATTCAATGGGATGAAAAATATAAAGATTGCTAATTTTCTCTACCTAGTAGATAAGTAACCATCACTAATTTTAGAGATTTATATGAGTTATCTCAATCCTTAGAATAACTCTAGCCTATCAGTTTAGACTACCCTTTTAATGGCTCATCTTGGTCCTCTAGACTAGTGGCCACAGGCATGTGTGGACTTTAAATGAATTGACTAAGTCATCCTACAAATACTGAGTCTATATTTATAGAAGAGTCTTAACTATTAAAAGGACAGAATGAGCTAGGCAGTGGTGGCACATGCCTTTAATCCCAATACTTGGGAAGCAGAAGCAGGTGGATCTCTATGAGTTTGAAGCCTACAAAGGGAGTTCCAGGATAGCCAAGGATACTTAGAGGAAACCTGTCTCAAAAACAAAAAACAAACAAACAAAAGAAAAGAAAAGGCAGGATAAAAAAAATGAAGACACGTTCCCTGTGGCTTCTTTTGTCTTGTGCAGTCTTGGTGATGGGAAATGGGTACAGTCAGTCAACATGCATTGGTACCAACTGTCATGAATGTGAGCAGAGGAAGATAAAATGGGGACATGAGAAGACATGTTACATCTGATCAGAAAGTTTCCCAGGTGTTGAGACATTTTAACCAGTCAACTTAACTCAAAACTCAAGGGTTCAAGATTCCATGATGGTGGAGTAAAGACATGGTGGTAGGAATAGCTGAGAGTTTACATATTGGTCCACAAGCAAGAGTCAGGGAGAGCTAGCTGGGCATGGCGGGGATGTTTTGAAACTTCAAATTCTACCTTCCATGACATACTTCCTCCAACAGGGCCACACTTCCTAATCCTTCCCAAACAGTTCCACCAACTAGGACCAAATATGAAACTATGGAGGGCATTTTCATTCCAATCATCATACCTTTAAAGCATATGTTGTTTCCCAGTGACCATGAGCTGCTCGGGACAGTCTACTAGTGTCACTTGTGGTGGTAACATTGGCAAAGCCACATCTGTGTCTGGAAAGAAAGAAACTGAAGTTGAGCTGTGTAGGCGGTAACTCCTGTGCATGGGATTGAAGCCTAGAAACAAGTCTCATTGTCAAGGTTCTGGGGTTTTTCTTGGCTTGTCAATATGTGTCTTTGTAGTGTGAACCTAGTAGAGTCATTGTATCTAGGGTAAACAGTAGAATGTATGGGTTGTTCTCACTGTAACTAGGGTAACAGCTGAATGTATCAGTGTTTGTGGAAGGTACCTAGACCTTGAAGAAACCATAGTAGAAAACAGTGATTGTTTTCCTTTTTTTTTTTTTTTTTTTTTTTGAGACAGGGGTTTCTCTGTAGCTTTGGAGCCTGTTCTGGAGCTAGCTCTTGTAGACCAGGCTGGCCTCGAACTCACAGAGATCCGCCTGCCTCTGCCTCCCGAATGCTGAGATTAAAGGCGTGCGCCACCATCGCCCAGCAGTGATTGTTTTCTATGATGTATAGAGTTATTTTTCTGAAGGGGCTTTCCATCTGTTGCATGACTTTGGTCACAAGACTATCCATGCACACTTGGAGGTCTTGAATTATTCAGTACTGCAGATGGTACACAATAAGCAGTAAAGATTGCGGGGATGTCATGATTTTCTTCAGAAAACAGATAGAGCAAAGGGGCTTCAGTATGAGGAACTTGTCCCCCAAACACAACCTTTGTGTACAATCAATAAATATGCTTCTGAATGCAAGTTGGACATTCAGTTCCCAGAAACTGTTCCTCCCTGCTGCTAGAGAGCCTAAAATTACATTCTGGGGTGACTTTCCTTCTTTGAACACCTGACATATCTTTATGTTTATTTGGTATTTCATGTTTGGTTGCTGTTTTTCTTTTTTGATACCGGGTTTCTCTGTAGTTTTGGAGCCTGTACTGGAGCTCTTTAGACTAGGTTGACCTCAAACTCACGGAGATCCACCTGCCTTTGCCTCCCAAGTGCTGGGATTAAAGTCGTGTGCCACCACTGCCTGGCTTGGTAGCTTAATTTATGGGAAGTTTGTCATTACATTCAGCACCATCTTCTACTTAGGAGACTTCCCTCAGACCCATGTGTGAGAGAAACAGGATGGTGCACCAAGACAAGATGCGAAGAACTCTTCCCACTCTACCTTCCCAGGGCAGACCAGGCAGTCAGTTTCCTGCTGTTTGCTGGAGAGAGGCCCCAGCTATGGGACCTAACTGAGAGCAGCATCTGTCACTGCTGGAGAGGGTTTGGTTCTGGACCCACTGCAACCTCTCTTGGCCTCAGGCCTAGTGGTAAGATCCCTGGATATGCATGTTTAAAATCATGTCCTTTAATCACTCCTGTGCCTTGTGCGGTCCAGCCACAGTGATCTGAGTCTGAACTGAGGCTGTGAACTGTCTATCCAGCTGAATGAGGGTGTTGCTCTTATCTCAATGCATAGAAGATAAATGTTTCTATGGCAACCAAGTGATCTTCCTTGAAGAACACTAGTGGGACATCAAAGTTTTCAGGCAAGGTCCACCATGGATTCTTGTTGACAGCATTCATTTCTATCTCAAGCACTCATGCTTTCTTCTGAACAACATATCATGTTGTCCCATCGCATTACTCAAGAGAAGAGTGTGCTTGAAAGCATCTTCCATTCTGTACTTTGTCTTGGATGATTTTAATGTGTTATTTTTGTTATACTGTTCTATAACTTTGTGTACAGTAATGTACTTATTTATTTGAGAAAGGATCTTGCTGTGTACTCAATATGTAGTCCAAGCTCTCCTTGAACTCTAACTTTTGATGTACTTCAGTATGACCCTGAGTTCCTGATTCTCCTGCTCCCACCTCCCAAGTGTGGAGATCATAGCTTCATTGCTTTGCAATTCTTCAGGACTAAATCTTCTATTTTGTTTCTTCTTCATTTATATTTTCCTTCTAATTCTTAATCTACTAACTTATATTTTTAATATTATACTTAAAAATTTGTCAGTCAGTAGTCTTAGACTTTACATATTAATTAAATGTGTTTTAACATTGTGCCTATCTTTGTTTTGTTTTCTTATTTTGATTTCCCTGGCTGTCTTGGAACTCTCTATTCAAATCACAGCAAGTAGGTCTCAAACTCACATTCATCCACCTGCCTCTGCCTCCCAAGTGCTGGAATTGAAGGCGTGCACATCCCAGAATCTTTGTCCTTAACTTTAAGACCCACTGATTTGTTAATCCAGAGTACTTTCATATTCTTTTCATACTCTACAGTACTGAGATTTAATTGTCTTACTAGTATGTATTTTCTTGCTTTAACTCCCTTTTATTTCTTAAGCATTTATTGGCTAAGCCTATTTGTTAGACAGTTCCAACAATCAATCTTCACAGATTTGCTATAGTTTGCAATTTCTCAATTAATTCAAATTTTTAAACAAAGACAGAGTAGGCTAACTTATGTAGAAAGGCGTTCATTACTGTACTCAATTTATGCAATGCTAGGAGTCATACGCAGGGACTTCATGCATGGTAGGCAAGTAAGGTAGAAACTGAGCTACAACCGCATTGACCAAAGTGTTGCTTATTCCATCCACTCTTCCTCTTTCTGTGATCTCATTCACTAGGGACTAACAATGCTTCCCTTTCCATCTAGTCTTTCCTCCTTCCTTCCTTTTCCCTTTCTTTCTTTTCTTTTTTTTTTTTTAAAGATAGGGTTTCACTATATAGACTGGACTTTTTTTTTCTTTCAGAGATTTATTTATTTTTCTTTTATGTGTATGAATGTCTTGCCTGCATTTATATATGTGGATTATATGTACGCCTGGTGCCCAAGAAAGCCTGACGAGGGCCTCCAGACAATGAGAATTTTATTTGTTAAGAATTTATAGTTTGGCCGGGTGGTGGTGGCGCACGCCTTTAATACCAGCACTTGGGAGGCAGAGGCAGGCAAATCTCTGTGAGTTCGAGGCCAGCCTGGTCTACGAGAGCAAGTTCCAGGACAGGCTCCAAAGCTACAAAGAAACCTGTTTCGAAAAACAAAAAAACAAAAACAAAAACAAAAAAAACCTTATAGTTTGACTCAACAAAATATGATGACCATTTTGTAATATTTTTCATTTATTTATTTCTAGTATTGCAAAAATTCATCAACCCTGGAAAATTCTCAGCCACGATTTCTACAACATTCATTGATGCACAGTTCTAAGACTACAGAGTAATAATTTAGTACCAGATTTACCTCGTGCTCCAAGATACAAAATACCTTAACAAAACCTGAATTAAATCCGCAGTTTAACTACTGTTGGTCTAAATGCTGGAAATTAATAAACAAGCCCGGTCCAGAACCAAGTTCACAGCTTGGGCTTTTCTGTGTAGTCATCTGGGGGTAGGCCACCTGTACTTGACAGTACGGATTTCCAGGTCGACCTCTGTTTTTGTCTGGTGTCTCAGCATCACCTGCTCAAGATTATGGGTAAGGCGCCACTTAATGGTGCAGCTCCACGTAAGTAACCTTAAGTACCCAAGTTTAGGTTGGGCAAATGTGCTTGGGGTTGGTTTCACATAGGTCAAGTCCTTTGAGCTGACCAGCATCCTATTTTGCGAAAGAAAAAACATCATCAGGATTTCTATTTATCCATTCAGGTGTCAAGCATATCATATTAAACAAAAATCTAACCCCACAATATGAACCTGTTCATGAGGGCGTGAGAAGTTTCTAAGTTCACTGCTTCCTCCATCACACCCGAATTATTTCAAATTCAGCCTGACCCATATTGCGATTTTGACGTGTATTTGCTTTTTCCTAGCCACACCCCTTCCCGGTCGCTCTATTTCCTTGATTTGTTTTCGTGCTTATTAACTCTTTCCTGACTGCAAGATGCCGGTTTCTCCTGTCAGACCTGGGTTTTCCTATGTCTGGCTTCAGCTTGCTTTTTGCTTCGCGGGTATCACAGGCGCGCCACCATGCGGGGCACCCTGGAACATACTTGCTTAAACACCATGAACTAAGTAACTGTCAATGACACAGTAACAAAGAACCCGAACATCCCAGATTGCTTTCCCTTTCGCCAATGGCAAACCCAGTCACACAGAAACTGGCTCGCTTGCAAAGCAAGCATGCCCAAACACCCACATTTCTGTGGGAACTCTTGTCTTAGATCCCCTTTCAGCAGCATATACCTTATAGCAAGAAAAAGCTTGGGGAGAAAAAGAAAGGAAAAGATTCAAGCTAAAGGAAATTGTCTGAGCATGCTCAGTTGTGCACAGGGAGAGCAAACGTGGGAGTCTAAGACCATTTCAGTCTCTAGAAGAGGAACTTGGACACCTACGCACCTGGACAGAGAGCTGCACCCTTAAAACGACACCATTAGTTATTTTAGTATCTGTAATTAAGCGACAGCGAATTAACTATATGGACCTTGTACGTGCCAGTTAATCTGCGGTTTCTGGAAGCTATAGCCATTTCTAGGGCATTACGGATTTCACACAAACACAAGCAGCCTTAGAAGTCAGACATGCTATTAGTGCATGCGAACAATTTTCACTTGGGGAAAAAAATGGGAAATCCAGGCTAACTTGGGCTAGACATCTTGACCACGTGCCCAACAGACTGGGGGAAAACAAAGAAAGCATAGTTTTAAGTTTGAGGATACTTGAAACTACAACTCATTTGTTGAAAGGATGCACAGCTCTGGAAAAAAAAAGTCTTTGAAATCAAGAGTGAAATGCCTACTCGGCTGATTTACTTGGTGACGGCCTTGGTACTTGTCCAGCTCCCTGGGCCACGCAGGCTCACGGGCCGTCTGGATATGAGATGTGATGGTCGGTCGCTTTTTGTAAAGCGACGCGACTCCTCTCAGGCTATGAGCTTGAAGATGCTGTTGACAAATGAGTTCAGGATGTCAAGGGCCTTGGAAGAGATGCCCGTGTCTGCGTGCACCTGCTTCAGCACCTTGTACACGTTAGTAGCTCTCCATGCTGCTGAGCTGGCGGTGCTCCTTGCTGTCTTCTGCGCTCTGGTGACAGCGCAAATCCTTCTTTGGGTCGGGCGCAAACTTAGCCGGCTCAGGCATTATTGTACAAAATTTTAACTCCAACAGGAACACTAAACAAACATTTGGATAAATTAGCTGTTTGCTACACCATAGCCACTTAATTTACGCAGTATTCAAATGAGGTTAATAAGATTTCCTCCAGGATTGGATTAGTTTTAGTGTTTCGTCACGAATGGGAACAGGAACTACACTTGAAGGTCTACGGTTTCATTGGCTGGCTTGTCACTTCGTATTCACCAATCAGGAAGTACTAACTAAACTGCACAAATCTGCTTTAGCAAACCTATTCAAGTACGGGCGCTGCTGAACAGGAGAAATACGGAAGTTTTTAAGGAGACACTGCGTAATTCACCAGTGAGAACTACAATAAAATTTAGGCGTTAGTTGCCAGGCCCTTTATCTAGCTGACTAGCTTTTTAATAATAACAATCCCACCACCTAGACTCTTGTCCTTAAGTTTTCTGCACCTAGGATCAAGCCATTTCAAGTGTTTCCTTACATCCGGACTTTAGATATACATCCATAAACAAACTATATACAGACCTGGGGAACTTACCACTTGCATCAGAAAGGTGGGTTGCTACACAACTCCCAAGCGCACTTATCCGCCCACACCTGGATTTCCCCAGTACTGTTCTCCCGAAAAGCCCAGCCCACCCACCTTAGCCACGCCCCCACAGAATGTGCAACAGCTCCTTCCCTGAGATTTGTGGGTGGCTCTGAAAAGAGCCTTTGGGTTGTTGGGCTTCTAAGCAGTTGGCCAAAGAAAATTTTACTTTTTCTTGGCTGCGGTTTTCTTTGGCTTAGCTGCCTTCGGCTTGGCGGTTTTTGGTTTGGCCGCCTTGGGCTTCACCGCTTTCGCCTTGGCAGGGCTCTTGGGCGCCTTCTTGGGCTTAGCTGCCTTCGCCTTTCTCGGGCTCTTAGCTTTTTTGGCTCCTGCAGTTGCAGCCGGCTTCTTGGCTTTCTTTGGAGTCTTCTTGGTGGCTTTCTTGGGAGTCGCCGCTCCCGCTGTCTTCTTGGGCTTCTTAGCTGT
>PVIU01017970.1:26313-40443 GCA_004026605.1 Ondatra zibethicus
CCGCGCCCGCCTTCTTGGCTTTGGGCTTGGCCTCCCCGGAAGCCGCCTTCTTGTTGAGCTTGAAGGAGCCGGAGGCGCCGGTGCCCTTGGTCTGCACCAGGGTGCCCTTGCTCACCAGGCTCTTGAGCCCCAGCTTGATGCGGCTGTTGTTCTTCTCCACATCGTAGCCGGCGGCCGCCAGCGCCTTCTTGAGCGCGGCTAGGGACACGCCGCTGCGCTCCTTGGAGGCGGCCACGGCCTTGGTGATGAGCTCGGACACCGGGGGTCCGGACGCCTTGCGCTTCGCACCACCTGCAGCCTTGCGGGCCTTCTTCTTTACGGGGGTCTTCTCGGCGGGGGCCGGTGCGGCGGGCGCGGCAGGCGCAGTCTCGGACATGGCGAAGCGCGTGTGAGAAGAGAGGACTCGAGCCGGAAGCAGAGGCACTGGCCGGGACTCGGGCCGCGGCGCTGCGCCCGCCCGTTTATATAGGGCGGAGCTGCGTCGTGATTGGTGCGCTGTCCAGCCCGCCTCGCTGGCAGCCTCGGAGTGTCCTCTCGGATGCCGAGTTGTGTTTGTTACACCTCAAAAAAAGCCAAAAATGTCAAAATTCCCTACTTCGAATTGCTTGATTTTTCTCAAATAATGATCCCTGAAGCCTCGGGCTTCATGCACATCTCAAATAGTAACCAATGCACCAAGCCTTCTGTTAAAAACTTGCAATATTTCCCGCGGTGCTCAGCAAATTTCAACTCAGAGAAACAAAACTTTCTATTTTCTTCGTAAATTATAAACTGATCTTCGTCTGTACAGTTTTCTGACCCATCAGAGTCGATTCTCCAAGTGGTTAGCTTCTTATGTGGCCAAAAACCTTGCCACTGGCATTAAGATTTTTATTACAAATCTGCACTTAAGTGGGGGAAGTAACACAGGCTCCTCCGAGAGTCCTGCCTATTGAGCCGAGGGCATTTGAGTTCATCAAACTGGTTTAGTTCAATCTTTAGCAGATTATTTACCATTTTGAGATAAATTCTGCTCTCCTAAGCTATGAGCCTATGTATCTATGGTTTTATTTCTGCCCGTTCCATCTAAGTTTTTAAATAATTTCTTAGGATAATTCTTTTCTTTCTACTTCAAGGGTTGGGGGCGGGGCTGTTGCTTTTCCATCTCTCTGGACAACTATTCCTTTGGGTTGAGGTATCTTAAATTTAGAGTATAAGGGTGCGGGGAGACTCCAAAACATACTTATGGTGCAGACATGAAAATGACTAATTTCCAAGTAGTAAAAAAAGGATGTTCTCGAAGTCTTTCTGAGTAGAGGTGAGTTTTACTTTGAGGAATTTCCTTTGGGTCTTGCAGAGTTGTGAAATATGTTTTAATACTATGCTATATTAAAACTAGATAAAACTAAAATTGAACCATTGATCAAGAGAAAAATAAGTGAAAAGTATAGCCCAGAACATCACTACTCCCATCTTAGAGAAACTCAAACCTGTTACTGAACAGCTGCTTTCCATGTATGGCTAGTCCTCATGAAGACATTGCCCAATGTTTCCCAGATCTCCCTGAATGTAAGTGACATGCAGAGTGATGGAGGAGTTAAGAGTTTAATCTTAGAATCAGTTTTGAGAAGGTATTAAACAGAATCTTTGTCATCTAAAGACATGCCTTGCAAGACATTCAAAGGGTTCAGCTGCTCCACCAAGGAAATGTCTAAGAGGATAATGCAAGCCCAATGCCAATGATTATTTCTGGGAAGTTTGGATGAAATTGTCTTCAGAAATAATAAGGCTCCTATTACAGGGATAAGATGCAATGTTGGCTAATAGTATGCGATAGCTGTTGTTTTGTGATACGATTGACTCTGACTTTAATTATCATCGATTTCACTGATCCAAACTTCACAAACAATGCTAATAAAGGGAACATAGAAGTTCAACACGCTGTCAATGAGGTGTTTTTAAAATCCTGTAATGTTATCTTTAATGTTAAATTTGATGTAAAAGTGATTTATATTATCAGTATTTCTATGATATAATATATATCTCCAGTTTCATGTGTTAATAAATGCAAACTGAGGTATTCATTAAATTGAGCTAGAGTAGAGAAACTGTGTGGGTGTTTGATGTTGAAACAAAAACACTCCTGTAAATGGTAGGATTTTACACAACATTGATACTTGTTCTTCAGTATCTTTCTTAGTTCCTTTATTTCTCATTGTCTTCAAGATGGGCAGGCACTTAAATTCCCTGAATTTTGAGACAAATCTACTCTTTCATTTCTTCCCTTTAAGATATAATACATTTTATGAGACTAAAACTATTCGCTTGACAGAGAAGCCAATGAACATTGCCCAACGTTAAGATTTTGATCCTTTTCTATAATGAGATAGAAACAATACCAAAGGTTTCACTCTTTTACAGTAATATGGTGGGTCAAGCTAACAGTAGCAGAATCACAAATGTATGGGTGAATCATCGTTCTTGTATTTCAACTACAAATCTCCAAACTCAAATCTCCAAATTTTTTCCAGGTGTTTCTGACTAATGACTCTTCTTATGTCTCAAAATATGAATATTTTAGGTTTTGCATAACACGCTTTTACCCAGCCACATCTGAGAGCGGCTGGAATGAACTGAGGCAAACGTGTCTCTTGCCACGTATTTCTGTGGAAACTTGGGCTTGACTGTTGTTCTAGTTTGTTTTCTGTTGTAATAAACTCTTTGACCAAAAGCAGCTTGGGGCGCAAAGGGTTTATTTCAGATTCCAGGTTATAGTCTATCATCCCGGCAAGCCAGGAAGAAAATGAAGACATAATCCTGAGCATAATCCAATTGAGGAAAGCTGCTTCCCGGCTCACGCTCTGTTACTTTTGCCTAGGAAGAGCACTGCCTACAGTGGACTGGGCCCTTCTACATCAATTAGAAATCTAGACAATCCCCACAGACAAGCCCCTGGGCCAATCTGATGGGAGCAATTGCCCGTTCCCAGGTGTGTCAAGTTGCCAATCAAGATTACCTACATCACCTGCAAAAAAACTGGGCCGAGACGAAGCTGCAGGATGTGAGCTCCAGGTAGGAAGATGGGGCAGCTGAGTGAAAAGTTAGAGTTTAGTTAATCTTGGCAGGAGCAGTCTCTGTAGGGGGACCCATCTTCAGGCTGTAACTTCTGGGGCGGCGGCCATGGGGAAGAAAGCAGTGGTGGATGTTTCCTGCATAAAGTGTCACTAGTCTGACTTTTATAGTCGTTTTTAGGAATTTGGGAGTGTTAAGAAATGCAGGATAGTCTGGTCATTTCCATTTTGGATAGGTTAGCGAATGTGGTAAGGGGAATGATGGGATTTTAGAAAAGCTGAAAGAAATTGGAGGCATGGTTTTGATTCCTTTCACTACACAATTCTGAATGCATTGCCATTTTAATATGATGCTATGTATGATCTGTCATGGCTAACGTATTAAAGACAGAATTTGTGGATGAGCTGTTTAAAAAATAAACAGAGTACTTATTAATTATCTTAGTCATCACTTTTCATTTAAATAAAAAAATAATAAAACTGTGGCTTGCATACCTGGAGCTATACCCTACAGCAGCATTTGAAACTATAAAACCAGAAATAATCTTGTGCCCATACGAATGTGGGTGATTTAATGAACAAGGATATGTTCACTTGATAGACTAATACACAGCTGTCTGAGGAAGAGCTCTATGAACTACTTGGAACTGAATTACTGGACAGATCTTCAAGTAATAAGAGAAATCCAAAAGAATATTCATAATATGAAACTCTGTAATAAAGAAGACAAAGTAAGAAAGATGCTTTTTGTTCATCTGTATAGAATAAATACAGGGAAGTATCTATTAAGTATTAATTAAGTATTAAAAGCTGAAGTGATTGTTTACTTATAAAAGGCAGAAGAGAAATAGATAGTTAGAAAGGGCAACAGGAAGAGAGGATATATTCTTTCATACGACACAAAATTGACGCTGAGCAAAACGAGCTCTTAATTAAGTAATTAAGACCAGTAGGAATCCAATAGACTTCAGACACTGACACAGGAGTGAAGTTGCAGTAAATGAAGAGCAGGAGAGGCCTGCCCAACACCTCTTGGCCCTGGGTGGTGGAAGTCAAACCACAGGCCCACCTGGCGCCATTACGATGAACAACTCTGTGGTGGGGCAGAGAAAGAGAAACAGAGCAGCTCACGTGCTGTGGAGAGAGGGGAACTGAAGAAGTCAAGCAGGGGAGCAACAGGCTGACGTGGGTGGCCTGCTTGCCACCGGGGGCCATGGTGATTTCTGGGCCCAGGCTACTGCCCAGTACCACGTCTGGATCTGTAGTCCTACCATAGCCAGGGGCTGCGTTGATGTCTGTGGCTCGTGGTGCCCCCAAAGGCCACATGATTGCCCAGGATCTGGACTGCCACCTGTGGCCATGTTGGTGTTCAAGGGCCGTTTTGCCTTTGCAACCTTGCAGATCTGGGTGGCACGAGCTGCCTCCCAAGGCCATGCTACAGCTGGGGTCTGTGTTGATGCCTGTGACCCATATTACTACTGGGGACCTTGCAAACCATGCGGGTTGAAAGAATCATGCCTTTTGAAATCCAAGGGCTATGCTGAGCTGATCTCACCCTTCACTGGGAGATCTGGTCCTGCCCGACACTGGCCTCTGCAGCTGGAGCCTGGCCCTACCCCACATAGGAGAGCTGATCTCATTCCTCACCAGAGGTGTGGGTGAACCATCTGATGGTGTGGATGCCTGAGGGCGGTGGTCCCAGCAGAGGCCTGGATTGACTAACTCAGCTAGCACCCAGACCCACATCCAGTGTTTTGAGTAGGTCCACCCCAGCATCTAACCCATCTATGACCTGCTGAAGTGCATGAAGGTACTGGCCCTGTGGAACCAGAATTGCATGATCTCCATGACTTGGGGCAACCCCAGGATACCCAAGAGGAGTTTTGGTAAGGATCCAGTATTGATGTTGTACCAGAAGTCAGAGAGGCTTGAAGCTGAACAAGTCAGTGCAAGGAGCTTTTGCCAGTAAAGCTGTTTGAACAAAAGAATACCCTGCTTGACACACCACATGACACACCACATGACACACCACATGACACACCACATGACACACCACATGACACACCACATGGGAGCTCTCAGTGCCACTAGGATGAATGAAGAAATGGTGGAGAGGTGGGAAAGATGGAGCAAAGTGAGCTTTTCTTTCTTGTTTGTTTTATTCTAATTAATATTGTTCTTTTTAAAAATTTTCTTTTGGCGGGGGTGCTGCAAGAGTCAAGGGAGGGTATGGAGGGACTGGGAAATGAATGGGGTTTGTGTGCATTATATGAAATTCTCAAAGAATCAATGAAAAGTTAAGGTTTAAAAAAATGAAGACCATGATAACATTGGGGGAATTAAGAAAGATAAAGATAAACTTAAATTATGAAGGAAAACTAGTGATTGAACACTGTCAGCCCAAAGCTACAAAGATACAACTCCCCGTGCAGTGATCTAGTGGAAGTGCTCCTTCAGGAATATGGGTTATGGATTGAAAAAAAAAAACGGTCTCTAGCCATTACACTTGGATGGACATATATAATATTTCATGTTTTAGACAATGAGACCAAAGTTTTCTCTTGTGGACATCAGTAATATTAATAGAATTAATTTATATTACAGTATTATTGGAAGTCACTTTAAAGTGGAACCACATTTATAAAAACAGAACACAGGTCTGTGTGTGAACGCTGGCAGGAAAGCATATATACATGTGTATCTACATGTCTTCTCTCTCAGCTGACCGCACATAGAAGTAGTCCACTCCTTAGAGGTAATTACCACACTGATAAGACTTTTATACATCATTCACCAACAAAAGGAACTAGAGTTCCTTACTGATGTTTGTTGAATTCCACGGCTAGGGTGTGGGGAACTATAGAATGGGCCTGGAATATGGTGCAAGGTGAGAAAATGAGGTTGGGGAAGAAAGAAAAGAAAAGAAAAATGGAAGTTTCTTGAAAAATGAAAGCCAGGTAATCTCAAGGAATTTGTAATGGCCAGAGTTAGTACTATTTGACAAAAGGACAAGAATATGAATAAGAATAAGAAGAAAAGGAAGAATTTGATCTTGATTTTAACTCATAGAATTGTATATATACATATATGTATATATACAAGAATACAATGAAGAATAAGAATTTGATTTTGATTTTAACCCATAGAATGATGTACATGTATATAACTATATATTTACAAAGAAATAGAGGTGCTGAAAATGTTCATATGGTTTAAGTCTAATTAATAGATATGGAAGGAAAGAAGCAGGCTATCATACAATCACTCTTATGTTCTTATAGATTCAATCTATGATGGATGTGGAAGAACAGGATTCCCAGAGTTTTGCATATCTTCCCAGAAACATCTATTAGCTCTGAAGAAAAAGATAATGCCATCCATAGTGAAGAATTCCCATAGACATCACATTGACTTGGTAGGGTAAATTTCACAAAGTGACAAGATCTGTCTGTCTGTGCCTTTCTCGCCTCATATCAAGAAGTGTGCTTCATCATTTGGGCAATGTTTCCTGAAAGAAAAAATTATATATCTCCAAGTTTGTGTTCCTGTTGCTGTCATAAACACCATGGAAAAAAAAAGCAACTTGGGGAGCATCTTAATCACTATTCTGTGACTGAATAGACACTGTGACCAAGGCAACTCTTACAAAAGAAAGTATTTAACTGGGGGCTTGCTTGTAGTTTGAGAGTATTAGTGAAGTATCATCATGGCAGGAAGCCATGATGGCATGCATGGTGCTAGAGAAACAGAGAGAGGGACATACAGACAGACAGATACACACACACACACACACACACACACACACACACACACACACACAGAGAGAGAGAGAGAGAGAGAGAGAGAGAGAGAGATGGGGCTGGGCCTCACATAGGCTTTTAAAACCTTAAAAGCCTGGAGACACACTTTCTCCAACAAGGCCACACCTCCTAATCCTCTTAATCCTATCAAAGAGTTCCACTCCTTGGCCACTAAGCCTTCAAATATACGAGCCCAAGGGGGCTATTTCCATTCAAATCACCACAGGGAGGAAAAGTTGTTTTTTTTTTTTTTTTTTAGTCCATCATTGAGGGGAGTCAGCCATGAGCTCAAGGCAGGAACCTGAAGGTACCATGTAGGAAAGTTTGACTGGCTTGTTGCTACTGGCTCATATTCAGCCAGCTTTCTTATTCAACTCAGAACCATTTTCACCAAGGATGGCATTCCCTATAGTGGACTGGACCTCTCACGTCAATCAGCAATCAAGAAAGTCTCTCATTAGACATGGTCATAGGACAATATGATCTGGGTCATACTTCAGTTGAGACCCCACGACTTGCCAGATGATTCTGGGTCATGTCAATTTGACAATGAAAACATTCCAGGATGATACATAAAAGCACTTCCGTGAAAACATCAGGCAAATGCACATCAAAGGGCCGTCTTCAAAATGAGTGATCGTGACTGGGGATGCGAGCCAATGGCGGAGTATGTCGTCAGCACACAGGAGGAACCGTGTGCAGTTCCCACCTATGAAGCTCGGTCTTCATAAGATGAGGCCACTGATGAACCATTACAGGCTGGAAGAGACAAGGGAAAAAATAAAAATTAAAGTCCGTGATATCATGTCCAAGAGTCAACAAAGGATGCTAGCAGGAAAATCTGCAGAACTTGGAAAAATATCTGAAGTTTATTTAACATTGTATCAATGCCTATTTCCTGTTTTTGATTATCCTTATCAAACAGCTATGTAAAATACCAACACCACTGAAAGCCAGTTGAGGGAAATAAGAAAATTCTTGAGTGCTTCTTGCAACTTTTCTACCAATTTAAAAATAGTTCAGAATAAAGCTCATCAGCTGGGGAAAATAATAAAAATATGATATAATATGATATATTTTCTGTGGTAGGTTTTCCTTTTTTTTTTTTTTTGGAGGCAGGGTTTCTCTGTGTAACAGCCCTACCTGTCCTGAAATTATCTCTGTAGACCAGGCTGGCTCAAACTTACAGAGATTTACTTGCCTCTGCCTCCTGAGTGCTGGGATTAAAGGTGTGCACCACACCATCCAGCAGAATTTTTGTTCTTGTGTCTAAATCTGCATGCTTTCTAAGTTTCTATTGTAAGGGTGTACATTTTATGAGCAAAGATCATGTTTACTTCAAAATGTGACTAAGCTTTTGTTTTGTTTTGTTTCTGTGCTAATTTCCTCAAATATTCAGATACTGTTCCTCTTTCTCATAACCTGGACTTTTATTGAAATGATTTTCCATTCATTTAGTTTTCTCTTAATTTATTATGTATATGTATCCTTGAACAATATAGTTCTATTGTCTTTGCTTACATTATTTGAAATAATAGTACAGTTAGTGTTTTGTGCCTTGATTTTCCCCCCCTTTTCTTTTCTCCTCAACAAGCATTTTTTTAGTGTTTCATTTTTGTTTGGGATGTTGCTGTTCTTTTTCTGAGGCAGAAGGTTGTTGGTCTGTCATCAGGGAAGTCCTGATCTTCCTGCCGGAGCATGAGCATCTGAAGCCACACCATCCCCACATGTCTAGTTTGCTTTTTTCTTGTGTAGAGGCTGCTTCATTAAAAAAGAAAAGAAAAAAAAAAAAGTAGCCCAGCATGCCTGCTCACAGAGGCTTATGAAAGTGCTCATGGTTCTACGATGCCGATGCCGATAATTGGTAGCCTTGGACTCCTGAGTTCTCATAGGCAGTGCTGCTGATACCACTGAGTATGATCCAGACACATGGAGGCCACTTCATGACTCTCTTTAGCCATTCAAGCTTTTGATGCCCCTAGAGCAAGGGCCAGAAGTATGAAAGGAGTCTTGGAGGTTTCCAGCTCCCCGCACCGTGTCTACCTAGCTGTAGCCCCTGAACATCAGGGCACAAGGATAAACTAACTCCTCTGTTCCCTATCTGAACTTCTGGTGTACCAGCTCCGTAGGAGCGTTAGACTCTTCGCCACTGACCGAAATGGAAGGGACTCAACTTAAGAGAGGAGAGATTGGCCTGTGCTCACGGCTTTAGAACGTTCAGGGATGGCTCCACCGGTGTGAGTCTCTGTTGGTACAGACATCGTACTGGCAGGAGTGTGTGGTGGAGGACGCTTCTTGCCTCGTGGTAGCTGGGAAATAGGGAAAGGAGGAGTCCTGTAGGAGATCCATCTTTCCAGGGTGTCCTCCTACCTCCCCATTTCCCCTACGTGAGTTCCACCTTCAAGTATCACCACTTCATGGTCATCTCTCATATTGTCAACCCCGCAGGGGACTAGCTCATTTGGTCTGTCACTTTCCAGAAGACCATCAGCCTGCAAGGGACCAGTAGGTGAGTGTGTGGCCTGACCTTTCAAATGTAAACTCTGAGTGGTCAGAGGAAGGAAAATGGTTTCTTTAATTGCTGAATTTGGTGTTCTTTGTTACACAGCATGGATAGCCTAAACAGTAGCAGTTTACACTTACTGCCATTTAGTAGCTGACTAGTTATTCTTTTTAGGAACTCATTTTATTAGTAACCTAGATTATGAAGCACATTTTGTATCAAATACATTCACAGGTACATGACCTATTTAAGTGTGGAGGCCCAAAGAGGCCAAAGGTCAGAGAGTTTGGGACTTGTTTTCAGTTCATTCGAGATTATTGTGGTTCTAACTCAAAGGTCCCACCTAGCTGTAAATTAGAGTTCTGCTCTCTCAAGGCTATTGTAAACAGGTGTGGCTAGTTGCCAGACCTCTTGCTCCTGAAATAGGGAAGTAGTTGATTCCTATCTAAAACAAAAATCTAAGGATCCAACTAAGTTCCAGTTCCCTTTATGGAAATAACTTGGGATTCCACCCAGGGAGTGATTTGCCTGCAGAGTGTTTGGTCTAGGGCCTGAGTCTAGGGCACTACCAAGCTACGAACCGCCCTAGCCCTGACTTTCAATTTGTATGTTAATGAAGTCTTCTGTTTTACTCCTATGTTTTAGGTTCAGGGGTTTATTAACCAGTTGGAAATTAAACACGGGCGAATTTTCAGTACTCACTGAAAGTCCCTCCTGATACTATCCTTTGTGTTTCTGCATTTTATTATTTTTGTTTGCGTCTTTGTATTCTTTATTATATTTCTAAATTCCCATGCCTCCACTCGAGGCGGGCCCTGGACATTTAAGACAAAAATTTGAAGCAGTAATGGATACCCTTTCTAAATTTATTATATGCTACTTTTTCTTTTCCACTCTAACTTCTTTTTTATTTTTTTTTTAAAAAGGATTATTTTGTATATGAATGTTTTGCCTGTGTGTATGTATGCCACATGCCTGCAGTGCCTTTAGAGACCAGAAGAGGGATTGGATCCCCTTGTATTGGATTTACTGACAGCTGTGAGCCACTCAATGCTGGCGCTGGGAACTCATCCTGAGTCTTCTGCAAGAGCAGCAAGTGCTATTAACCAGGGAGCCATCTCTCCAGCCCCAGGATTACATTTGTTTTCTCTTTAGTTTTTTCGAGACAGGGTTTCTCTGTGGCTTTGGAGTCTGTCCTGGAACTAGCTCTGCAGACCAGGCTGGTCTCGAACTCACAGAGATCCGCCTGCCTCTGCCTCCCAAGTGCTGGGATTAAAGGCATGCGCCACCACCGCCCTGCCAGGATTACATTTTAAATTCAATGAAAAAGCTTGACAGAGGTTACTCAGTTACTATGGGATGCCAGGAGGTAATTCTTTGGAATCTGCAGGCAAGTTAGCATTTTTTGGAAAAAGTAGAGGTGGGCAATGTTTTATATATGGGGATGAGGATTTTAGTATGTGCTTTCTTGGGATCGGAGATATTAAGACTGTAAGACATAAGTGTTCATATACATTTTGTTCTTTTTTTTAGATTTATTTATTATGTATACAACATTTTGCCTCCATGTATGACCATTCACCAGAGGAGGGCTCCAGATCTCATTATAGATGGTTGTGAGCCACCACGTGGTTGCTGGGAATTGAACTCAGGACCTCTGAAAGAGCAGCCACTGTTCTTAACCAGTGAGCCATCTCTCCAGCCCCACATTTTTTTCTTAAAAGCAGTGTACATATCTCTTAATTCTGGAAACAACAAGGATGTTCTCTGTATGAAAAGATGGCCTGTATGAAACAAGGCTATCAGAGATGCTAACTTCTTTCCATTAATTTTAATATTGGTTCTGCAACCATTTTCTTAATTAATGTCATTTACCTATTCAAAATTCTTGCTGGTGCCTTTAGTAAAGTGATTCCCATGATAAGAAGAGGATACTTTTTGGATTTCTTGTTCTTCAGCTTCTTTATATTCTAGTTTGCATTCTTTCTTTTTTTGTTTGTTTGTTTTTGTTTTTTCGAGACAGGGTTTCTCTGTGGCCTTGGAGCCTGACCTGGAACTAGCTCTGTAGAGCCGGGCTGGTCTCGAACTCACAGAGATCTGCCTGCCTCTGCCTCCCGAGTGCTGGGATTAAAGGCGTGAGCCACCACCGCCTGACTCTAGTTTGCTTTCTAATACTATAACTGTTATCTGAGGACCTCAACTTATAAGGAAGAAAGGTTTGCTTTGTCTGTTTAGGTGTGGACTTGATTGGCCACATTCATTGTTTTGGGGACTACGGTGACGGTGACGTGGTATGCAATGGTGGAAGACTATTTATCTCATGGCTGCTGGCTGCTGAGAAGCAAAGAGAGAATGAGAGAGACAGTGGACTGGGAACCGATATATACGCCAGTAATTTAGTGTCCTTTCAATAGGCCCTGCTTCCCACAGGTTCTACTCTATTTCACTGCATTAGAGGGTAGGGCTACGCCTTCAATCCGCTGGCTTTTGAGGACTTTCGAAATACATATTCTAGCAATATCACATTTCTAATTATTACTTGATCAATTTTCTACACTCTATATTATATTATATATATTATACTGCTGGTTTTGTAATCTAAGCATTATTTAATAAACAGGATCACTAATTTATAAATGCCAATAGATTAGCATAAATGCTTAAGCAGATAAACTCTTGCATCATTATCTATTACTACATAACAAACTTTCCAGCACACATAGTGAGTATCTAAGTTACTTGTCTTGTTGCTATGACAAAATGCCTGACAAATCAACTTAAGGGAAGAGGCTCAGAGATCCCAGGTATCATCCATCACAGTGGAGAAGGAAAGGCTACAGGAACTTGAGGTTGCTGGGCATCTTATGTCCACAGTCAAGGAGCAGAGAGAGGTGAGTGCTGCCGAACAACGACCCCAGCCTACGGGATGGTGCTATCCACACTGACGGTGGGTCTTCTCATCTCAGTTAACCTCATCTAGAAAACCTCTCGCAGACACTAAATCTCATCAAGCTGACAAGCAAGAGTAATCAGCATAGCAGGTTAAAATACAATAAAATATTATTATGTAGTTTGCATATTGTAGGAACTGGGGTGTGTGTGACGAGTACGTGGTTTTGAGATGTGGTTTCTCATGAGGTGTTAGCTGGACCTTCAGACAGCCCAGTGGGCTGGAGAATGGGCTCCGATGAATTACTTAGCTGGCAAGGTTGTGGTGGCTGTCGGCAGAAGGCTCTGTTCATAGTTCATGTGACTATCCACAGGGTTGCATAGCAACTTACATCATGGCGGCTAGCTTCCCCAGAATGAGTGATTGAGGGGAGCAAAAAGCACAGGTCTACTGCTCAGCGCTTCTGACAGGTCAGTCGTGTACTTCAGGAGGAAACAGTACACCTTGTAAACTGCAGGTGAGAGCGACCATTCTGCAGATATCTCCTCGCTCCAAATCTCAAGCCGTTCATTAACTAGGTGACTAAGAATTTTACCCAGAATCCTTTCTCAAATTTCCAGTCCTAAAATCTGGGCGAGGGTACTGCAATGGCTTATGCTATTGCTCTCAACATTGCCTGCTCATTGTGGGAAGACTAAGTTGTCATCGATGCACACTTGCAAGGTCCCTCCCCATGGGAAGACTTCTTTTTGCTATCAAATCTGTCATTCATCATCATGTGTTGGATGCATAAGTGGAAGGTGTCTGATTTACAGCTCAATGATTTTCCTGCATGTCCTCTTTTTTTTTTCATGATATTTATTGAGCTCTACATTTTTCTCTGCTCCCCTCCCTCCTTCAACCCTCCCCCAAAGTCCCTATGCTCCCAATTTACTCAGGAGATCTTGTCTTTTTATACTTTCTACTTCCCATGTAGATTAGATCTATGTAAGTCGCTCTTAGTGTCCATATTGTTGTCTAAGTTCTCTGGGATTGTGGTTTTCTTTGCCTTATGTTTCAAAACCACCTATGAATGAGTACATGTGATAATTGTCTTTCTGTGTCTGGGTTACCTCACTCAAAATAATGCTTTCTAATTCCATCCATTTTCCTGCAAAATTCGAGCTGTCGGTATTTTTTTCTGCTGTGTAGTACTCCATTGTGTAAATGTACCACATTTTTTTAATGCATTCTTCGATCAAGGGGCATTTAGGTTGTTTCCAGTTTCTGGCTATGACAAACAAAGCTGCTGTGAACATAGTTGAGCACATGTCCTTGTGGCACGATTGAGCATCCTTTGGATATATACCCAAAAGTGGTATTACTGGGTCTTGAGGAAGGTTGTTTCCTAATTTTCTGAGAAATCGCCACACTGACATCGATAGGGGTTGTACCAGCTTGCATTCCCACCAGCAATGCAGGAGTGTTCCTTTTTCCCACAATCTCTCCAGCATAAGTTGTCATTAGTGTTTTGGATCTTGGCCATTCTTACAGGTGTAAGATGGAATCTCAGAGTTGTTTTGATTTGTGTTTCTCTGATGACTAAGGATGTTGAACATTTCCCTAATTGTCTTTCAGCCATTTTAGATTCCTCTGTTGAGAGTTCTCTGTTTAGGTCTGTACTCCATTTTTTTTATTGGATTACATGATCTTTTGGTGTTCAGTTTCTTGAGTTCTTTGTATATTTTGGAGATCAGACCTCTGTCTGATGTGGGGTTAGTGAAGATCTTTTCCCATTCTGTAGGCTGTCGTTTTGTTTTGTTGACCATGTCCTTTGCTTTACAGAAGCTTTTCAGTTTCAGGAGGTCCCATTTAGTAATTGTTTCTCTCAGTGTCTGTGCTGCTGGG
>PVIU01017971.1:0-40298 GCA_004026605.1 Ondatra zibethicus
TAATACATGCAGAAGAGATAGGTCCTGGTGTCATTGTTGATGGGTTCTCCATCTGACAACTTTCGCCGCCACATTCAGAGAGTCTGGTTTGATCATATGCTCATTCAGTCCCAGTCCAGGTGGATTGGTGTGCTCCCATTAGTTCAGGCACACTGTCTCAGTAGGTGGACCAGCCCCTCACGGTCCTAACTTCCTAACTCATCTTCTCCCACCTTCTGCTCTTCACCTGCACTTGCTTACTTACTTAAAGGGACAGAAAATCTTTCTCTCCATATCATTCCCTATTTGTCTGCATATATCCCACGGTAGGTACTCTGCCAGTATTTGTCATATAGCGGCAAAGCCAGGGTCAGTTATTATAAGGTGCAGTAGATTAATCTGAAATGGTTTGCTATCATTCTAAAGCTTATGATGGGTGTCAAGGTTCAAGTTCAAGTCCAGTGAAAGAAGTGTTTGATGGCTGGAGGGGACCAGAGGCAGGTGGCTACCTATATTTGCATCAGAAAAAGGAGTTGAAATGTGGCCTGGAAGATAATAAGGACAGGGAAAGGGATTTAAATCAGTTCTATTATAATAAAACCCTATAAAGGAACCTGTATTACTTATTAATTTTGCCTGAATAGCAAAATGAGGTCTATTTAATTAAATAAAGGTCTAAATTCACTTATTAGGGGGGAGGCGGAAGGAGAACCGGAGCAGATCCATATTGTCCCTACTATAAAGCATGCAGAGCCTCGATACCATAGCCAGAATGGCATTCCCCCCTCCTGGCTAACATTAACTGGTAACAGAGCGATCACATCCTCAGGCCTTAGACCATTCATAAGCACCATGTTGTAATTTCACTCTTACAGTGACAAATGAGAAATCATAAACATTTAATTTGGAGGGAAATTTAACATATTATTCCCTAAGTCCACTTGGCAAGTGAGGGAGGCGATTAATATGAGCTCATTATGCCCCAGCAGCATTTCATCACAGCTACAGCCGCTGGCCTGTTAAACATCGCAGGTGACAAGTCCAGGTTGAAGAAATCCTACACATCTGGTCCTCCTGTCAAAGTGAGATGTGCTGGTCAGTGTGTACACCTGTCTGGATGGCACGGCCTCCACACTGGGATGCTGGGGTATTTCTACATTTGTTTTTTTTCAATTTAGAAAGTCTCTTTTACTGCATCTAGATTTTCTTATGCTTTGTGGCTGCAGCCAGGGAACAAGGTGAAGAATGGAGCGTCTTATCCTGGCTGGGGCTCGTGGTCCAGAACTGTATGTTAGTGCACTTTCCCAGTGGGTAGGGATGGAGTGTTAGCCAGATGGCAGAGTTAAGCCTAGTGTCCTGCAGAGATGCACCATCACAAAGGGTAATACTACCTTATCGATCGTTTCCATGCCGCCTCCCACAGTTGTGTTAAGCCTGTGGCGAGTACAACCTTTACAAAATGAGATCTGCAGATATGACTTACTTTCTAACTTGAACGGGAACTTGAAGCAAACAAAAAGGATAAAAGCGTGATTTGGAGGAATGGGGTGGGTTTGCTATTTTGTAGCGTAAATGATAAAAATAAAATCAAGCATCTCAACAGAAAGTCACATTGAGACCTGCACGCATGCATATAAAAGGTGGCCCATTTTTAAATTTTAAGCAGAAATAACTTGATTAAGTTTTATTGAATGATCCCACTTTTTCTTGTTCCTTTAAGAATGAACAGTTGCCAGCATACCTTCTTAGAAAACAGATGTTCATTTCATTTTAGACCTCATGGACACAGCGTGTCATTTATTTCCAAATGCAGTTAAATGAAGGAGATTTCAGACATTTAAACCGAGCCCAATACATTGCGTTCTGGAGAAATATCGATGATTTCAAAGCTGTTACACTTTGTGGTTCTGGTCCTTTTAATAAGACATTCCATTATCAGAGAGTTTAAGAGATAATAATAAAAAGGCATTTGCTGAGAGCTACATGGCAACATTTTTTTAATTGGCACTGCCCCCATCCTTCCAAGGATAATGGGAAAAAAGCTCAGACTTGACTGCTTGAACGATTTTTGATTTTACCTTTGTTTGTTACAATGCAGAATTAGGGGGGAAAACGGCCATGAGGCACCTTTTTTTAAAAGGCTTTCCCTTTCATTGTACATACTAATGGATGAGAGACAAGTAAAAGACAGATTTATTTTTAAGTTTAATCAAGTCCAATAATTATTGCATTGTGGTTACTGCTTTGAGCACTACATTTTCAGTAAGTAAATTATCAGCTGCATTCCTTTTTCTTTCAGTTTTTCTGGAGAGGATTAGCTGTGACTGGGATTTATATGCTATAGGCGTCTTTTTCCCCTCAATAAATAGGGCTTATTGATGCACCGGCTTCCTGAGGCCCCTGTGAACTTCTGATTTTAGACTTCAAACTTTTTCTGTGGATGGCATTTGAGAAGCGAAATTAGCAAAACTATTCACCTATTTGTCCTGACTTTCCTTGACATGAGTGTCTTAATGGTGCTTTAAGCAGAAATATAGTGAGAGTCTGTTATCATTGCCAGTTTTTAAAATATTGTTGTCTTCCTTTCCCCATTCTCCTTCCTTCTTCAATGTTTTTCATAAGTTAACACACTTATACATTTTCTTTTTAATTGTTTACAAATTATTACAACATAATGTTGTCTTTATTTATTTAATACTAAGTAGTAGTTCAATTCTATATGTATTGTTCACTGGTTGGATGGGGTTATTAGTATATCTGTAACCTTAAACATTTAAGGCTTCTCTGCTGTGAGACTGTTGAAAGTTTCTATTTTTGCAGTTGGGAAACTTTTTTTCTCTCTTTCTAAGAAGAGCTTACTGTGGGGGGGGGTATGGCGTGAAAGTGTGCTGTGGGTGTTTGATTGTTCCCACATCTTACAATTAGGTCAGTAGGATTAACAGACACGCTACTGTGGGAAGCTGAAGCTATCTAAATATACTTTTGTGTTAATATGTAGGATAGAGTATTGTGGTGTAAAGCAATACCTCTAAATGTTCTACTTGCCTGGAACTATATTAATAGGACTTTAAATGTCTACCTCATTTTTATCTTACTAAAAGACATGCTTAGTTTCTCATTATACAAACTCACATATAACAATTTATAGACAGTAATCAGGTACTCTCTGTGATCCCTACATCAGCTCCTGCCTCCAGGTCCCTGCCCTGTTTGGGTTTCTGTCCTGACATCCTTCAGTGATGAACTGTGAAGAGGAGGTATAAGCCAAATAAACACTTTCCTTCCCAACTTGCTTTTTGGTTATGGTGTTTTATCACAGAAATAGAAACCCTAAATAAGGCTCTCTCTCTCTCTCTCTCTCTCTCTATATATATATATATATATACACATATATATGTATGTATATGTATAGATGTATATGTATTTTAAAACACTGTATGTTTTGGTTTTTTGGTTTGTTTGGTTTTTGTTTACAATATATCTCAACCATAATTTTCACTTTTCCCACATTTCCCCCACTCCACCTCCTCTCTACCCCAGATCCTCTCCTCCTCCATTTCCTTTAGAAAAGGGCAGGCCTCCCAGAAATACTCTCCAAGATCAGCATAAAAGGTCCAATAAGACCAGGTACAAACCCTCAAATCAAGGGTCAGTGAGGCAACCCAGAAGGAGGAAAACGGGTACCAGGAGAGGACAAAAGAGACAGAGACACCCTAACTCCCAGGCTAGCCTCGAACTCACTGAGATACACCTATGCCTGCCTCCCACATGCTGGGATTAAAGGCATGTGCCACCACTGCACAGCCATATTTGATTACTTTAAAACTGGAAAATTTCTAATATTGCCCCCACAAGTGCTAACTTAGCAATTGCCTTTTACGTTCTCCCTTATAAAACTCTCATCTCAATGCTTTCGTTTTTCTGAAACTGTGTCTATTAACACAGCCCAGGGTAGCCTAGAATGCTTCTGTCTTCCTACCTCAGATTCCAGAGTACAAGAACTATAGACCTGTGCCCAGCAGGCATAATCTTGGCATTTAGGACAGGTGCACAACTAAAGGGAATCTCCACACATGCACCAGTTACCCTGTGTGCAACATTCCACGTGTCTGTGCCCCTGAGTCCACTCTTCCTTTACAACATTAAGGAGGAGCTACTTCCCAAAAAGAAAAATAATAATTACTTCATGCTGTTTTGATTTCCGGATTGCTTTGAGAGTTTAAGGAGTATGCATTTGCCAGTAACAGAAATGTATCCTAAATATTTCCAGACAATCTAAAATCAGTAAGATCTCATCCGAATACCAGAACACTGCTCGAATGCACCTCTATTGCCACAAGTTGTTCCTACTGCTGAGCTCCTTGGTGGTGTCCTTCCCACAAGCTCAAGCACAGAGAACTAGCATTAGTTTTTGAGATTGGGAGAGGTTTCATTTAAGGCTGTATTATATCACTGTACCTCACATGCACACACAGTATTAGAACTGCTGGTGCAGGGCAAAGTTGGCAAAGAGACTGTTCAAAATGATGCATTGAACTCCACCTAACTTTACACTGGTTCTGAATTTTAACCACTCCTCTGAGATACAATTTTAAAGCCATATCCCCTTTATTTTGTGGTACACTAGTCTTGTCAGTGAAACAAATGTTTACATAGAAGTTACTCTCTTAGCAACATATTGTATGTGTGTAGCAAGTAACTTACCAACATAGTATTAGACATGTTTTTGTCAAGCAAATGATACACACAATATTTCCCTTGATTTTGATGTTTTCTGTGGCCATGACTTGATCTAGGGGTGTGACACCCCATGGTTAGGCAATGTTCAGGACTTAATAAATGTTTATTTAATAAATTTGTCATATTTGGGCCTCTTGCCATTTATGAACACATGTTTGCTTTTCCTTTTTCTAAGATATTCTTTATTCTTTCCTCTTCTAAAAAAAATAGAAGGGAACAGATCAACAAGATTTTGTTAAGGATGTTTTTCTGCCACCCTTCTGTTCTCTGGTTCTGTAACATGTATCTTATGTGGAAATGGCTCACATCCAAGCAAGCTAACTTGCAAAATTAGCAATACCAACCTCCTGAACCATAAAGGAAAAAAATGACCACTTACAGATGTTTAAAGCACATTTCCGATATGAATTTCAGAAATGGAAATATACAAATATAATTAATTTGCTACATTGGCTATAGCTAATTAGTTGTTAGCTATTCATTTATCTTTATAAACTAAAAGTGATTTTGTAATTTAATTTTTGTCCTACTGAACGGGATGGAACTCACTCACTTTTTTTTCCCCAGAAGTACACATTTGTTTGAAATTCTAATATTCAAAAATATGTTATTTTTAAGATCCAATTTAACCACTCAATCTATTTACACTAAATTTACTTAGAATAAGAGATTACTTGATGTCACAAAATTATATTAATTTCTGTTGTTGAAATATTCTTTAAGGAAAGAAAAAACATGAATTTTTAGCTCAGAATATATTTCAGTCGGAAAGCAAAGAGGACAACATGCAACAGGAAGTTAGTCACTCCCAATAGGAAGTTGTCACTCGTAGTGGGCAATCTCCTGTCCCTGTTTGTGGTGCTGTTGGAGAAATGAGTTACACGTGTTTCCAACAGCTGACACTTGATAGATATATCTACAAGCATCTACTTAGCACCATATGCTGTGGTCTAAAGTGTAAGAAATACTGAAAACACCGTCTATAAGTTATGTATAAACTTAGAAAAGGTAATAAATTTTGCTTTTATTTATTTATTTTTGTTTGAAACCGACAAAGAAAGTTGCTGTGTTAGATCCTTTGGCATGCAATAGTTCCTGCTTTGAATTTGTAGCAGCCCATGCGCATGCTGAGACTTGGGTATATATTCTATGGATCCTCTTGACCACACTCCAGATTCTCACAACCAACCCATCCAGAAAAGTCAAGTCTGGGCTTCTTATGTGGTCACACTATTGGTATTCCCTGACATAAATTAGAATCTGTTCTATGCCGCTTAAGCAAATTCTCAATGATTTCTGCCCATGGCTGCATTTGGATGGATCCAAGTCATCTTAAAGGACTAGAGGGTAGAATTAAAAGTTCAAACTTTCATTTCCTACTAAATAACACAACACTCAATACTTACCTTTTCCTAATCTTGAGTTTCTAAACACTTCCATGGGAAAAGCCATTTTTCCTAACAATTGAGAGGATCAAATGATGTACACATAAAAGGAAAATTGCTTTATAGTATTTTAAGCATACACATTAACACTAGACAAATGTAAGCATACACATTAACAGTACCAAATGTGCGGCTCACGATTTGAAATTATTTGTGAACCGCATGGTTTGCTCAGGGCCATCACCACTGGTTTAGCATAGTAGCTGCATTACCCATTCCTTTGGGATAATTAACTGTATGCGGAGTGCTTTAGCACTTTAAACAGTTGAAAGCACATCTTTTGGTAGTGGGCAGATGTCACAGCAAGATAAAGTGATGCCAGGTCCTTCTGAGTTTTTACACAGTTTGAATATATTAAGGGTGTGAAGCTGGAGAGAAGATCTGCACCTAAGAGCGTGTATTGCTCCTACAGAGAACCCCGGTTCAGTGCTATTCCAGTACTGTGTTTGGTGACTGACGACCACCTTTAACCCAGTCACCATGCTTCAGACCTCTGTGGGCACCAATACTAACATGTGTATAACCCCTTCCACATAGACAGCAATTAGAAATAATGAAAATGAATATTGTGTGACTTTGTCAAATTAATAATTGTTGTATGTATATATAGTGCCGTATACTCTGAAAACTCTTGCCAGTGCTTAAACTCTTGATTCTTCAAACCACCTCAGAGCTGAGTATTTGCTTTCTAGAGATGGAGCCTGAAGGTCTCTGTCTTAGGGAGTAGTTATGTCTCTGGTGCCCATAGAATAGTCACCTCTCTGGGCATCTCATGACCTACTCCTTGAGCCCCATTGCCATTGACACAGATGTAATAATCACATACTGAACTCACGTTTGGTGACTTCTTCTAAGGGTCACAAATTGAGTAAGGCAATATATTTCCTTTTATTACTTCCTTATCTCTTTTACTCCTGCACTGGTGATTTTTGTGTGTGTGTTTTTGATTTTTTTTCCAGTTGTTGCTTTGTTTGGTTTTGTTTGCTTGTGGTGTGTAGCTTTTGTTTGTGTGTTTGTCTGTTTTATCATTGTTGTTGTTGGTTTGGTAGCTTGACTGGCCTGTGGGGTGCCAAACAGACGATGAGTGTAGGTGAACCTATGAAGCTGTTCAGAAACAGACTGGCATTTGAACCAACAGCCTTCATAGAGGATCGACTCTCTCCATTGTGGTAGGGAATCATCCAATTTGAGGGGTCAGCTAGGACAAAAGAGCACAGGAGGGTGAGATTGGCCTATTTTCTGAAGTCAGGAGTACATCTTTTCCAATCCTCAGGCTTCAGAGCCCCGGAGTTTCCAGGACTTAGGTCTCTGGGGTTCATACCAATACTCCATTCCCGTCTCCGCACAGATGTTTGAGCTTCAGAGTTATACTAAATTATATGCAGTCACACCACTGGCTTTCCATTCTCTCCAGCCTTCAGACAGTAGTTGATGGGATTTCTTGGCTATCACTATCATTTGAACCAATTCCTGTAATAAACATCACCTATCTTCTATTGGTTCTATTTGCCTAGCGATCTCTCATAATGACTTTTATTTAGTGTTACACAGGGAAGCTTAGGAGAGAGGGGAAGCAAAGATGGTTCCTAATTTTGCTCACTATGATGCAGATATATATGTAATATAACATAAATTATATTACACACATGCACACACTATACATATAGTGCAGTGATTATTACCTTGAACAAAAATCCCTGAAATCATATCCACATTATATACCTTTGCTTTTTTACACTTGTACTTTCCTGTTGCAAGAACTTTACATCCACCAGATTTCCCCAATCACCTAGGACCCACATGGGACCACAGCCTTTGTTTTTAAGGTCTTCCACAAGATTCCTACCAATTCCGTTCAGTGTTTCAACAGAATGTCTTGGAGAACCATGCAGACAAAAGGAGTAAACTAGATGACTGTTCCATTTCTGGAAGATTGTTTGTTTGCTACAATTTCCTAGAAAAATAACATGTGTCTCGGCTGAACAACCCTCCCTTCTCCTTTCATGGCCCTTAGAAACCCGCTGTGTGTCTTTGACAGCACAGGAGACAAAGCCTCCCTTGCTACAGATTCAATGGTTTTGTTATCCTAACATCTATGCCCTCCCCGGGCTTTGCGCACACAAAACTGCTGCCTTCTATTCCCACTGAAGCCACACCACCTCCTCCGGAGATCCACTGGTTCCTTTGGTTGTGGCGGGGGGGGGGGGATTTTTCCAGCAGTGCATTGATGATGTCTCGCCTTTCTCTACTTTCTGTTGTAGGGCATTCATAATTTGGGGTAAGAACATAAAACATGTAACAGCAGAGTAGCATTCAGCAAATGGCCCAGAGTGTGGCTTTTATGATTACAAGTTCAAGCAATCCCTTTAAAGATTTACTTTTGGACCCCCTGAATTTCACTTTGAGGACCTCTTTGAAGAGGAATCTCTACCTAATTTAATAATACTCAAATATTTCAACCAAGGGAGAAAAGAAAATAAAACAACAAAAGGTGATGTCAGCCAGATCTGAGGTGGACATACAGCCTGGGTTTTGCTTCCCTTGAAGGGCTAGTTGAGACCTTCAGCGCCTCGGCTTAAATTGAATTTGGGGGAGAAACATTGCAAAGGGGGCAAAGGGAAGGCTTTAAAGTATAATGTATTCAAAAGTGCCTGCTCTTCTCCAGTATCCCCCCCCCCCAAGAGGCTTCTGAGGCAAAGGAAAAGGCAGGTGTGGGAACAAACGAGGCTGTGAAAATGGGTCGGTATTAAAGCACGCCTGGAGGAGCTCAGCAGCTCTCCCTTTGGGAACCCAAATATGGAACCAGCCCCTGGGACAATGGATAGTTGGATTCTCTGTCATTCCCCGCAGAAAGCATGGGTCTTCGGCAGCCGATGAGCAGAATGTGGGGCACAGCAACGTGTCCTGCATGAGTAGATCAATCACAGGTGTGAAAAAGAATCATGAAACCCCAGTCGAGGAACCACCCTGGCTAGATAAAGCCTGAGTTACAGAATTCAAGAGAATTTTGTGAGGAGAAAGTCCATGTTGGGGGAATGAAAACGGTCATTGTGATCAGAAAACTGCAAAGTCGGACAATCCTCTGTGACAAAGGCATGGATTTCAGGAAGGATGAGCAGCAGACAGCTTCATGCTTCATTCTAGGGCAGCAGGTCAGGTCTGAAGGCTGCCAGGAGAACCCAGCACACGCGTTCTGCTCCCAAATCCCAGCTGTGGGGGTAGGAGTGGGGTGGTGGAGACGGGGATAGCTTGGTGATCACATGAATAAGGTTTTCGGACACTTAGTTGTCGTTCACTAGTTTTCTCAGAACTGGATACACAGGCTAGTGCTGCGGCTATTTTGGCTGGAAGCAGTCCCGAGGGAAGGGTTGTGATGGGTTTAGGCCTCTATTCTGGAGTTGTCAGTGTTAGGAATATTTTCCCAGCTCTCCACCGACACAAAATCCAATCAAGCCAAATCAAAACACACCAAATTAAGAAATATCCAGGTTTAATGGGAGTTCTGCGCTCTCGGGTGGCCCCAAGGGGGAACCGGGAAGCCATGCAAATGCAACCCCCCCCCAGGGAAAAAAAAGGAGATCACATGTTTCTCTTTTGGGAGCTCAATTAAATACCCTGGGGCATGGTCCTGAAAGGGGTCAGGACCTGGCATCCTGGGATTTGGAGTCCAGATGCTAACTCTCAGGGTCGGGAGGCTAGGATAGGCTGGGGCCTAAGCTCCCAACCTAACAGTAAGAGTACTCTAGGACCAGTGAGAACGAACACTTACTAATGTATAGGCTTCCTGGTTTAACAAACCAGATCATAACAAGTGGCAAGCCATTTTGTAGGTGCTGGCAAAGGGGATGGTTTACAGCCTACAGGACTAATTCCCAAAGGGCTACTTCCTTCTGACTTCCGGGACAGTGGCCAAGAGAGCATGGCCTGCTGTCTGTGGTCAGACATAGTAATGCTAAGCAAGATATCAGGTAGTGTTTTCATTAGGCATTTGGCTGCCTTGTATCTTGGATTCATACAAACATGAAAAAAGGAATCCCCGTACGTCAACCAAGCAACTGGGGTGTGAGGATCAAAGAAAGTGTTTGGCCTTGTTGCTCTAAGCCATAGTCACATTGATGAATATCTTGATCATCACCATAGAAATTTCGTCTGATGGATGGAGATAGAGACAGAGACCCACATTCACATCAGAGCAATGGACTGAGCTCCCAAGGTCCAGTCGAAGAGCAGAAGGTGGGAGAAGAGGAGCAAGGAAGTTAGGACGGTGAGGGGCTGGTCCACCCACTGAGACAGTGTGCCTGAACTAATGGGAGCTCACCAATCCAGCTGGACTGGGACTGAACGAGCATATGATCAAACCAGACTCTCTGAATGTGGCTGCCAATGGGGGCAGACTGAGAAGCCAGCAACAATGATGGAGGGGGGAGGACCTTGGACTTCCCACAGGGCAGGGCACCATGCCCTCTTTTAAGGAAGCAGGGGGAGAAAGGAGGGGTAGGGGGGAGCGGGAGGGGACTGGGAGAAGGGGAGGAAATGTAAATTTTTTTGAATGAAAAAGAAAAAGAATAAGAAAAAAAGAAATAAGTCACAACACCATAAAAAAGAAAAAATAAGCTTAAAGGTCAAAGCAGGTGCACGCCCATCCTGTTAAGGGCCTCCTTATTCGTGCCTCCTTCGTCCTCTGTCCCTCCCTCCTGACTCCTTCTCTTCCCAGCAGTAGTAAGTGGAACTGAGCTTCCCAGCAGCAGCTCTCTCAGGCAGTTGGCTCTCCTGGGAACCCGGTTGTTTCGAATTCACCGCCGTCTCCACCCGCCATCATCCCACTACGAAGTCCTGCTCTAATTTTCCGTGAGCAGGTGAGATGCGGCGTGGGGCGAACGAAACGCCCCGCGCCATAAGCTGTGAGGCTGTTCCACCTTGCTCCCGGGGCGGAGGCTGTTGTGTTCTCTTACAGCAGCGTGCGGAGTTGTTATTAGGGCGTTATGGAAACCAGGTGTTAGGCCTGATTAGTTACTAATCTTCCCTCTCTGGCAGCTGGGCTTCAATCTTCGCTTCATCAGGATTGTTCTAGCACGCTAATTTATGCATCCCAGCTCTAAGAACCTTGTCAAAATCAACATGGTGGTCTCTGCTGGGTCCTTAATGCACTATAGCCCAGATCACAAACCTGCTATATGACACATAATTCAGGATAATTGGCAGGCAGTGCTGGAACAGTTCTGTGATTAAATGGGTATGGAGAGGGAACTAGCCTCTCACCTATTAGCAGGTAGACCAGGCTGGGGCTGGTCTGCGACAGGGTTCTAACTGGATAGGGCTGGCTGACTTTTCCAGTTCTGTGTGGTTTTTGATGGATGGGCTGACGCTCACTTTTCCTCTTAATATTTTACCTCTGAAAACACCAAATGAGCCACTTAACTTTACATTTCCTTTTTTAGATTCCATCTCAAGCATTCATTAGTAAATCTTAATGACTGCTAAAATTGTAGGAAACCCTTCACTTGGTATGAAAGGGAAAGAGACCATTTATTTTCTCTCCTTTATGCTGCTTTCGCAAACAGCTCGCTTTTGACAACGAACTGTTTACGCCACAAAGGAAAGGTTTGACAAGGTTTTTAATTTTTGACAAGGAACGTGACCATTTCTGTGTGCCTTGAAACAATTGCTTCTGATGGAAATATTTTAGCATAGCCACAAGGCATCTTAGGCGGTGCAGAGAGCCGAGTTCCCACCCACTCGGCATCTTTTCTATGTGTGTTTGATTTTGAAAACTGTAGAAATAACAGACAGTTGGAAATTTAGGAGACAGAAGCAAAATGTTCAAAAATGCCTGTGGTATTTCACCATACAGTGAGAATTCACTGGAATATTTCCTTATGATATTTGTTTTTGCTTTGAAAAGCTACTCTGTGCTTGTTTTGTTCATTTTGAGGTAGAAAATTAACTGTAAATGACCCAGTGACCAAAAGCTGGCCTTGAACTCTGATCTTTCTCGTGTTGCCTCCCAAGGACTGGATTATAAGTATATGCCACCACACCTGGCTCTATTTCTTCTTGTATTTTCCTGCTTTTCTGTTATGCTGTATTCATCTTCGTGTATGCAGAGATTGACATTTAGGGAATGTTTGCTTGAATCACTGTTTCTGCACCCCAAGAACACATAAAAAAATGAGAGAAACATAGAGCAATTTGAGATAGAAGTCACAGGACCTCTCTTTCTCTGTCTCTCTGTTTCTCTCTCTCTCTCTCTCTCTATATATATATATATATATATATATGTGTGTGTGTGCACACTAATATAAATCCATAAAAATGGAACTAAGCATATAATTTATTGCTTTAAAATTTGTAGCATTTTAAAAAGTTAATGTTATAATTTGCATAATCCAAAATTAAAAATGTAGTGTTAATATGAATAGTTACATATTATTCCTGTTTTATGTAAATACCAAAGTTTAACTAACTCTAATCTGTTTGAGAACATATGCATTTTAAAAATGTTTTTCAGTGTTAAAAGCTAATATCCAGTTAGTCATGATTTCCATGTTTGTAATAACAGCGTCTGTGCAACTAAGACAGAGGATTGCCAGAAATTCAGGGCCAGTAGAGAGAACATGGTGAATTCCAGCTCAGCCTTGGGCTACTTAGTATGATCCTTTCTCAATCAATCAATCAATCAAGCTGTACTTTACCTTGATATATTACTTTTCTTGAGTGACTTAGTATGCCTGCTCAGTATACATTATCTATGTTGGGATTTGAGACAAAAAAAATTGTGGTGAAAGTCTAAATTAAAAGAAAACTACTTGAAACAGTCTCAGAAAATTTCATTGTGGCACTGTTTACCAACTCACTATCTATCTGAATTCTTCAAGGCAGGCTGGCTCTAAATGTCTCTTATTTGCATAGTGGAAAATCTTTGTTTTATCCCTTTTTGGCTATCTCTATTAAATGGTGACCTTCCAGACTGTGGAGTGAGACAGTTAGAAGATTAGAAAACTATCTTTGAGAAGCACAGCCTCCAACAAGTGTGTATGCAAGAAGTAAGAGAGACCTAAAAAGAATGATGCTACCAATCTAATATACAAATCCCATGTTGGGCACTCTTAACTTATGGCAAGGGGCTATCAAAGAAGGGGAATCACTTTTTATTTCATTTTGCTGTGCTGGACAATGAACCTTCAGCCTTGAACATGCGAGGCAAGCATTTACCCATAAGCTACTTTTTCAGCATTTATTTTTATTTTGAGGCAGGGTCTGACTATGTAGCATGTCAAATAGCAAGGGGCTATGGGGGACTTCCAGCTCACCATCTTCTTCCCTCCCTTGCAGGCCACCATGCCTAAGGTGGGACATGGCTTTCACAAAGGCACAGGATTCATCCTTAGAGCTGGAGTTTGCTTCCCACCTCTAAGAAGCTTTCCTATCTCATTTTATTTGTGTATATATAGCAGGAAAAATAGGGTTGTGAGGCAGGCCATTTCAAAGTTTGTTTCTGTGGGAGGCACCATTGTACAAGCCTTTAGGATTAAGTCAAATTGGAATCTGTATTTTGCTTCACTGTCTTGGGCGGATATATTCCAGGTGCTCAGTAAAACATTCTCTGAAGATTTAGCCAGGTGATTTTTCTTTTCCTTTTTCTCTTATTATTTCACTCCAGCTTTCTAAGGACATGAGGGAAAGAAGGAACAAGGGAACTATAATACGATTTCTAGGTCAAAAAGCTATAAATATTTTTAGGATACACTACGTTTTCCTTTTCTGTACATTTTTATGCTCTCAGCAGCATTGTTTGAGAGGGCTTGTTTCAGCAGTTCAAGTCATTCAGAAGACATTCATTGCTTGAGAATTGCTAATTACTCCAGTGGACAACTGCATTTGTGTGTGTGTGTGTGTGTGTGTGTGTGTGTTTGTAGGAAGCTTCATGAACTTACCTCTCTTAAAATATCTACTGCTTATTTCTTTGATTTGTTTGCATTGTTGTATTATTGCATGAACATGCTTGTATTACTTTTATGTTTGTTGTATAACTGATAAATATTTTCCTTATAAATTATTGTTTATTTTGCTGTCAAAGCAAGGTAGTGCATGAGTAAACATTTCTAGAGTAACTGGTTTATCCTTTGGGGGAAAAAAGAAATTTACATACATGTTCACAACACTTAGGAAAATAAATTCTTAAAGGATGAAAATGGAAAGAGAAAATTGGAAGCTGTAGTATCTAAGAAGGCAAACAAAGTCTCCTAACTGTTCGAAAAAGAAACACCAAAAAAAAAATCTGAAAGTGTAACACGTCTGTATGTGTGTGTGTGTCAATGTGTATATATACCTGTGATGCACAAAATTACATATACACATTATTTTGTAAATAGGATTCATTGACTGATTGATCAAATTAAAATGGTACTCTAGATCATTCCCAGAATGCTTTGCTTAGTATCCCACTTTTTTCACGTCAACTGAATTGCTGTTATGACTTCCACATGCACATGGAGTATCGTCGAGATTCCTCCTCCTCATCTGCCTGCCCTTTCAGACCTCACCCTTTGTGTATGAGCAAGCTATCTGAACAACACTGTGCTAATGGGGGATGGAGTTAGCATGCACCTCTGAGCAGGGTGACGAGGACAAGCAGGGCAGGGTCCACACTGGACTTGAAGGAACCACCATGACACTAGTTACCTATGGATTTTGAGGACTTGAAATGAGTTTTCAATGAATCAGATAGATAGTTTGCCTAGGAATGTGTATAATATATCAACAAACTAGATGGGATGAAAAACTGATGAAAAATCTTTTTACTCTCACATGTGAATTTTCATTCTTTCACATAAAAGTTGTGCAAGGGCAGAAAAGGCAACCTTGCTGCATTTTGGGAGGTCACTAGATGCACTATTAACCATGACATATGGCTATCAGCAACCAAAAGAATAGCTTATTCTCAGGTGAAATGCATTATCAACCTCCAGAACTGACATTACATGATAACAATGTGCATAAATATTTTGTGACTACTGCAGGCACATCCAAACTGACCATCACCACTCTACGTCCTTCCTTCCATCCTAGCAGGCCACACCCATTACTCATCTTGAACACTACGCAAGAATTGCATGGCAACCACCAAGGCCTAATCAACTTAGTCGGTTTCAGGTTGCCACCAATAGGTTGATGTCCGTACATACAAACATTGTTTTCCAACTCTCAAATCCATTTTCTTTATCTGTGGATAAAGGGAGCTCTAGATAGGATAAGAGAATTCCAAATTGTTCATAGAATAGCTTATCAGACGACACATGAAAAAGGAGAGGGCAATTCTCCTGGGGGCTGGCACAGCACTTCTGAAGGTTTACTATGTAGAAACAAGTCTGACTGAAGAAACAAGATGGAGCCCTGTTCTCTTATATTGGCTTTGGCTACATTCAGTGTGGTTGGGAAACTCTCCCTTTGTTGAGATGTAATGGAGAAAAGAGAGCCCCTGCTTCTCAGGGCTATAGACATATGGAAAGTCATTTGTAAAGTGGTGAAAGATGATGCTTTTTGTACCTAACTCTCTGTGAGAGGTTGAGGAAAGAAAGAGAATTTATTATAGGACAGAAATATCTGCATGAGAAGAAGGCAACAAATAAATCAACAGCATGTGTAGGTCTGCTTAGCCTTCTGAGCAGGAGTCTGAGATCAGTGATGGAACATATATATTTATTTGAATCTGTGTTGCTCCCCCCCCCCCACAGCACTGAAACACACACTAAACACTTTCTTCTTCATGGGGGAAAGCCTGCTGAAATGGGAAGGGCTGAGAGGAGAGAAAGTGGGAAACAGCCAATCTATCTTGTTCACAAAAGGTATCATCTCAGAGCCAGTTCCTGTTTGTTTTAAATCCATTAAAAAACAAACCTGGTGCTCTGAATCAGTGGTCAGGGAGACAGACATCATTATACACATTTGTTCCTGACACCTTGGGGTGTTTTATCAGGCTGTGCTCCTGGGAAATCACTACAGGTGTGCAGTGCCTGAGACTGTTAAGTGGAAGTGTGACTGGGGTTCCCCTGGAAACTAGGCAAAAGATCACTTCTTAAAAAGTGTTTCAACTTGCTCTAAGTGGAGTCTGAGAATCCTTTCCTTTGTGCACAGCCTAGGAAATCTCTTCCTAACATCGTACATATCAGATGGGAATGAGGCCTGGGCCCATTCCCATCAACATACGTGACTACTTCTATATTTTCGTATAGAAATCCCTTCAACAGAGAATCTATAGGAGCAGGCTTGTGTCTGGGGTTCATGTGGCCATTTGAGCCTAGTACTGTTTTGTCCTCGGGTGTTTGTGAATACAAGACCCACTAAAATACTTCACAGTCCTGTTGTCAGCTTTTGATGACAGTGGTGGCAATGAACTTGCTGATGGTGACAGTGACAATTACCATCAACCTGGTGCTTACTATGTTCCAAGTGTTCTTTGAGGAGCTTCACAGTTATACGTTGACTTGGAGCTTTGTGATAGGCTTGGAGCACTCTGCTTCACAGAGACCTACCATTGTCCAAGCAATCACCACTTTTATTCTTTTGGTTGATGAAACTGAGAGTCTCAAGCTTGAAGCACTTTACCCACAATGACTGGCAAAACTGGATCTTAAGCTAACAAGAGGTCCATCTCATTTCAAGCCCAGATTCTTCCCATGCCATCTCTGCATAGGACAAACATTTCTTCAAAGGACGCATTGTTATTGTTACATCAAATGGGATGTTTGGGCTAGATGTTACCCTCGTCATTAAGAGGACATATCTTCTCCAACCACCACACTTTGCTCGATCCAGACACAGAATGGCCATGTCATGGGAAAGCCACTTACTGGATAAAGTCTCAAACCATCATGGTCCAGGGATGCACTGGAAAACATTCCACTCCTCCGCTTCACACCCAGTCAGCTAGTTGTGAATAATGGAAGAGGACACAGGAAACACAATCCCTGCTTTCTTTCCCAAGTCTGGATTTTCTCATTCTAACATGACCCACTTTAGGCAAGATTTCCACTAATGAACACATATGCTAGTTTCTGATTTCTGAATGTGCATTAAAGCTCATCTAATGCAAAATTAACCTATCTTTATTACTGGAACTGTAGACTATTAAGGTAGCATGCAGAGTTACAGAATTATACATTTGGAAGAGATTTCCCTGGGAAGTACCTGCGATTTTTATAAAAACTGTTCCCTTCCCCCTGAAATTGGGTTCTGAGTAAGGGATTAATGAAAGCAAGAGGAACAGAGTGTTAGGACAGGGGACATTTCTTGAAGGTCACACATTCTAACTTTTGGTCCCTGGACAAACCCAATTTAGCCAGGATCATTATCCTTAGGAGGTACTGACATTTGCAATACAGGATATAAAAATAGTCAATGCCTCAAAATGTTAGCTGTGATAAGCACTTGCTTTGTACTTTCTCATTAATCCTCACAAAAAACCCTAAAACATGGGTGTTATGCCCATCCTCGTTTTTCAGAAAGGAACAGCAAGCTCAAGGCTTCCATTTTAAATTATACATTTATTAACTAATAAATCCAAGTGAGCTCTGTTAGTTGCTAGATCACTTAACTATGGTGCTCTCATCTAGTGACTTATTTCCTAAGGAGCTTAACTCTTGTAGAGAACACCAGCTAGACCCCGAGACTTATGAAGTAGGTTTACTAATTCAAGCAGCTATAGAAGAAGAGGAAACTCCAGGGGTAGCTGGTGGAATGGGAGAATCTCAATGGGAAGAAGTTCTTGTACCAGAAGATGGTTCTGTAATCACAGTTCCCATGCTTGATTTATTAGCCACATCCTGTTACTAGCGTTTACATTTTAAGGGAACAGTTTGGAGTCTTATCTCAGGGGAGTGACATATTAAGCCATTATCAACCATTAGTAGCTTAAATAAATGTGTCCAATTAGAACGCAGTCACCTCCAGGAGGCCTGAAGGAACTGAGCTGTTAGACAAGTAAGGCCATAGCTTTTATTGACCACATACTATGCACACACTATAAACCTGGCATTAAAAGTATATATAAGAAAGTAACATTTCTTTTCTGTAATAAGATTCCTTAGACTTTGTGAACATTATGATCTCCATCACGATAGTCAATTTGAGTTTATAGCATGGGAGCTACAAACCTTAGCAAATACAGTTTATTTTAAACTTTATTGTATGTGTTCGGAAACAAATGGTTAAAACTCAGTCTTATGACCCGTTGACAAATTGTATCTATTCTTAAAGCTGTCACTTAATAAAAGACCTAATATTTTGATACTAAAAGTAAGAAAGTTTCTTTAAGACAAAAATATTAAATTGAGTAAAGAGTGAATTTAAGTTTTCTTTTAGATTTTCCATGCCCTGATGTGTACACCTGTATTTAGATACTAATTTTATAATGTGAATATATGTATCATAAGAAGTTTAAGTGTATTTCAAATAAAGTAGTGCAATGAAACCTTAGATAATTATCACTGAAATTCAATAATCTTTAGCATCTGCCACAACTCAACTAACCTATTCCTACACATTACCTCTGACACCCAGTTTTTATTCATTTCCTATCTCTACCATAAGATTTATAGATATAAAACTATAAATATGTACTGTAAAATTTTCATGAATCCATGCAAACTTGCAATCCAATCAACTCTTACATATACAGAATACGATACCACATGTCTAGAGAGGCCGCCATTGACTGTGAAATTGCAAATGCCAAGGTTAGCTGCACTCTCAATGGGATCCCACCCAGAGTTAACTGAGGAACGAGGCTGCTGTTGGCTTTAAACTGCTGTAGGAGATATTGACATAAACAGGACCATCTTAACAAGTGATCTTTGGAAGGGCCAAGGCATGTCAACTAAGAAAGCTGAAGGGATCTGGCAGAAACACATGGCTAGAAAGTGTCCAAATAGGGACTTAGCCCCACATCTGTCTCAACCTAAAGGCTGTGTGACTTCCATCTTGGCTGACACCGTAGCAGTGCTGTAGAGGTTTCTGATGGTGAGGAAGTCATTCTAATCTTTGCCCCTTATTCCTGGAACAGAGCCTAACAGGTAGTGTTCATCCCATCAACATTTGTTTAAAAAAAAAGAATATGGGTAGGCTTTGAAAGGGAAGAAGTTTAATTTTAAGGGCCCAGAGCCATCTTCAACTCTCCAGTACAGAAATTCACATCATGGACCAGAAAAGGAAGTTGGCTGTGCTTCAGCCTTCCATGGAACCTAATTTAGGACTCTACATGGACAAGTGTGTTTCAACATGGAAACAAGACAACCTCTACCCCATCTTCTTGGCATCTTTGCAGGAATGACCCAAGTATCTAGAATCCATAAAATGAAATATACTCATCTCTTCTTTGAGCATTAAATATCGGTAACTCTCTGTGTATCTATTTTTCTCCATATTTGTGAGGGCGGGGAACAAACAGGAGATTGAAATGAGCCTGGGAGTTGGGGTGGGCAATGACTTGTGATGTAATATTCCAGGATAATTGAAACCAATTTCCACCTTCACTACTGACCATAATAATGGCCTTCACTATCCAGGGGCCAGAGCCCTCATTACAGAGGGGCCAGGCAGGCAGCTTTAACAGGTGATGTGAGCCTAGTAGAGAAATAGGACAATGCAGAAACTATGCATCTCGAAAGGGGAGAGTCACTCCTCAATCTCTGTCAACTGTACAACATCCAAGCAGCTTTGGCCCATCTAATTTTCAAATAAGGAGCCAGGAATCCAGACACTTCTGAGGTATCCCACCTTCTAAAATGGCTCGTTTGCGTTTCCAAAGAGGACATGCACATGGATGTAATTCACGGGCATAAATTATTCAGGTAGAATAACAGAATGGAAAGAGGGGTTAAGCTTGGAGTGCCATGCTACGGCCTCTAGTCTAAGTGTGACCCTTTGTCTTCTTTTCCTGGTTTCCGTGAATAGAATGAGAACGGGAAAAACTGACAGGCTTCCATTGGTGATGAAATATTTGCTTCCTTTCAAAGCAGACAAACAAAGGAGCAAAAATTTGTCCCCAGATTTTTCTTGAAATATTCAGGGCCTATCTCTCACCTTAGGTGTGTTCCTCAGTCTCAACTTTCAAATACGCGGGGATCAGACCCCATCCTGTCCCAGCTGTGCCATTGGTCTTGTAGCATACACAGTTGAATTGCTTTTCCCCAAGGGAAGCAGTGCCTCCAGGTGTGCTAATAATAAAATTAATAGCTTAGAGAAACTGCTTGCTACAGCAACAGCAACAGCGCAAAAAAAAAAAAAAAAAAGAAAGAAAGGGAAGATCAATTTCAGTGTTTAACTGTCCTAATTCCATCATGTATACCCCACCCCAGCCCCTGGTGAGCCCAGCTCCATCTCACAGCTAATCAATAGATGCCTGATTTAGGACAAAGAGCTAGTTTCAAGATTAGAAGTCTTTGTGAATAAAAAGATGTCTAGTGAATCTGTCAGAACCCTTCAGTGCTCACCTTAGCTCTACAACCAGAGGGGGAGTGACTAGATGATATGAAGGGGAGTCACGTTCCTGTGCCTTGTAGAGCCTTCTGCCTATAGACCAAGAAGGATTAGCCCAGCACCAGTGTTGCTGATGGCACCACATGAAGAAGAATTTATCGAGTTGCTGTGTGCTTAAATGACAGTTGAGCAAAAAGATATGTGAATACCAAATGCCGTGCGTTGTTGGAGAGGAATGCGTTTCTGCCCTAATCGCTCTGTTATCTGATGATTTGATTTGGAACTCCTCGTGGCTGGTTTTCTCATCTCTGTGGGAGAAAGAGTAACTTGTGATCAACTTCTTAGCTACTGCTCTTGTTTCTGTGATCCACCGATCTTTTGAGGCTGGTCCCTTTTGGAGGCCTTTCATTCCGTGTTTCTGACTCTCCCCCAAATCACCGCATGTGCCTCCATGGACATAAATTTCTTCAGTTGTCTGGAATTCACTGAAGCTGGCCTTGTGTGCATCCTCTTTCTCGGTGATTGTTGTTCTCCTCCTGCTCTGCGTGCCTCTTTAAGTGCTGCCCTTTCTCTCATTTTGCATATTCTCTCATCAAGGGAATAAGCTTTTCCCTGTTGAACTCCTGCTCCTTGAGGGTTTGAGAACCAGCCTTAAGTTTGCAGAAGATAGAAGAAAGAAGGACATATCCAGGATTGCACACAGGGCCATTCAGCAAGGACAAATGGTCATAGATGTTTGCAATGTGAATCAGAAAAGAAATGTAGAGTATATGAGAGCACACGTACGGCTGTGTTCTGATTAGGCCCGAAAGTGACCCTATTTTAAAATAGAATGTATCTGGTTCATCTTAAGCCAATATCAAAGAAGCCAAACATATTCTTGGTCATAAATCCCTACGTATTACTCTACGTAGCCCATTTATAATGGACTAGGAAACTCAGCAAACAAACAAAGAGGGCTGCTACTCTGGGACAATTAGCTCAAGATGGCTACAATCATGAATTCAGGCCAGCTTGCTAGGCTGGAGAGTTCTTGCTGCCCTGTGATGTATTTCTCGGTTGCTTAAGTAAGTCCTTAAGCCATTTTACAGATTTTAACTTTGGAAAAGGGGTTATAGTACGGAAAGCGATGCAGAGCTTAAGAACAAGTCTTTTCACTGTGTGTAGGGACTTTTGGAGTAGTTATAAATCCACACTTTTCTTAAATGTGTGTAACTAGATATTGGTTACACTGTTACCCCAAACAAGGTGAGGCACAGCATTTGAATGAATGCATTGGGTGATCCAAGCTGCGACCCTAGCAATGTAAATTTACAGATTTTATTTTAAATGCTTTCTGTCACTGGGTGTGCATTTCCTTTTCAGAATATAGAGGTTTGAAAAATTTTTTAAAGTCTTGTTTGGTTACAAAACCAGTGGAAAACCAGATCCATTTCATTTGTGCAACATAAGTACCCTGTACAAGTAGAGCAACGCTGGCTTCCAAGACCATGAATTCATTTCCCAGAGGAAAGCTGAAACAAACCAGGCATTCTAGGGAAGAGGAAAGGAATGAGGAAAAAGCACAGAACATTGTACCTAGCATGCCATTAACCTGCCTGCCAACTTCATCTCTTCCTGGCCAGTGGTTTTCAATTTCCTTTGAGTATTTTTTTTCCTTCACTTACAACAGTAGTCACAGTGAAATTAGGATTTTCCTGCAAAAACGGATTCTCTTTCTTGCCAGATTTGTTAGGGAATATTTATTGCTGAAAGGAGAAATGTTTATATGTATTACACAAAGCTAATGGGACCTGAGTTTTGTCCCCAGTAACAAAATATTCAAGTCAAGGTAAAACTGTTATTGTATGCCAAGCGTTTGATTGGGATTCTATTGCCTTTTAAAGATACGATGCTAGGTAAATGAAAAAGAAAAGAAAGAGTCCAACTCTAATGACCTTCATTTTCCATCCCGAAAATGAATGGTAATAGCCTGAAAATAGAGAAGTTCCAGTGAGTTAGGATTCATAAATATTAAATGTAATGGAGGAAAATCACAGATCTTTAAGAAATTAACTTGAACAAATGGTGATTTTAGTTACGATGTTGTCATTTTGAGTAATGGTCATTAACACAGTGGATTGTAATGGGTACAGGCTTACTGTATGGAAAGAATGCCTTCTGATTAACTCATGATTTTTCTCCTGATGCTGCAGCCTGCTTATGACTGTGCTATATATCTCTCATTTAGAGCTTGTGATTGGCTCCAAGGACTCTTTGTGTAGAGATGCGTGTGCTCTGTTTTCATGATTAAGCTTTTTTATGATTAGTCTCCGTTTTCCTTTTTGTTCCAACTTTTACTATGAATAATACCCAGTGCTTTAGAGCACTGATTGGCTGGCCGATGTAATTGAGCTCAGATGTGTCCTCTTGGTCTCCATGTTTGTACGCCTGATCCAATCTGGGTTCTTTCTTCCTGCCTGGAGACCATGCTGTCGAGTAGTTTAACAATCTCTCATCATGGAACAGTCTCTATTACAACTTAAACTCAATCTAACTAACTTCAAGTCAAGTAGTTTTTGGGAGTGCAAAGAAGAGCCCCTGTTGTTGTCCAGAACCAGTTCTTTATAACACACACACACACACACACACACACACACACACACACACACACACACACACACCCTGAAGATGGGTGTTAAAGTTGTAGGTGTTCTGAATTTCCTGGGAAGAAATATCAGAGAACAACCTCCCTCAACAACTCTATGAAAGCTTTCTCCCACCTCTCTCCAGCAGGGAGCCTTCTTCAATGTTCTTGAGATCTCTTTGTTATTCTTCTCCTGGTCCTCCAACATCTCTTTTCCCATGGTCTTGTCGCTCTACTATATTGGTCCTCACATCTGCCCTTCCTTACATTTTCTTTTGTTAAAGCTCACACTAATCTTGTCCAGGTATTTGTAATCTGCATCGCCACTCCTAGTATAGTGAGGAGCCAACTTTATCCATGATTCATCCATGTTTTCAGGGGAATTGAAAGGACTTAAATGGCATTCATTTATAATATTTCTCATCCTAAAACTGACCTTGCATTTGTGTCTATGTTCCTTATGGGATAAAGCAATAACTCTTCTCATTTAACCCTTTTCTATTTAGGATGATCGGTATTATTTATCCACTTGTACCTATCATCAATCACACTCTACCTCTTGGTAGGAACATCCTTGCTGGTGACGCCACACTTTGTTTCTGGCCATATAAATGGCATTCCAGAAGTAGAAAGATTTCAGCTTGCCTGTGACACAGATAAGGACACTTGTGTGGAACAACTATATTCCAAAGTCACCTATGAGGATCATGGGGAAGCCAGCCTGTGAGCAGGATGTCTCTGATAATCCTCTGGTGAGGCCTGCCCTTCCTTTCTCTCACTGTATCTGTATTGGTCTCCCATGGGATCGTCTCTTTCAGAGAAGACTTACTCATGAATCCTCCCTTCAGGCTCTGCTTTATGGAACTGGGGCTAATATAAGTCCCATGCAATAAGTATTGCTGTTCGTATTTTATAGGAGAAGAGCCGGCAGTCTAGTAATGATAGGTAGTTCCTCAAATGCCACACACATTGCATAGAGGGAGATGCTAAACCTCCAATCTGCACAGACACACTTCGGCATGTTCTTTCTACCGGACAGCTTTCTCTCCCAGTGATTGTTGGCTACTTTTCCAGAGTACAATCTGCATTATGTCACATCCCTGCTTGAAAGGACAAGGGATCCATCTCACTTCCCTAAATTCTATACATTGTCACTCATGGCCCTCACAGTCATTAACAAGCAAATGGCCTCACTATTGGTTCTCAGAGCGCCAACGCGATGTACCCTTTGTTCCCAGGCACTTGGAACTGCTTGGTGTGATTCAAATGCAGGTCCTTCATCTCCAAATGCACCTTTTTGCCTCATGCTACAATCTGTCTCTGCAATGTTCTCCATTTTCCCTTCCACAGAACACAAAGAACTTGCCTCGTGCAAGTCATAAACACTTGTGTGAAGCATTCCCTGTTCTTCCTTGATCCAGAAAATGTTTTCTTCCTTGACCTGTTGTAGAAATTCATAGTTTTCTTTTATATCAACTAAGGTTAAAAGGCAGCAACGTCACTGGCATGTTAAGAGAGGGAGGAGTAGGGACCCTGCCTGAGTTCATTAGTTCTGATTGAGCCTTCACTGGGCTAGAATATGTTGTGTGATCATAACAGCTATAAAAAGTATTTCTGGTTGTTTTCTTGGTCTTCATGATTATGAATTCTTTTAAGTTTTTTATACTTCCTAATATTTTCAAAATTTTCAAATTTGTAGAAGCTGTCTCTGGTGACCAAACAAACAGTTAACTTTACACACCAGAGAAGGTAAGAAGACAGAAGAAAACAAGAAAAATGAGACAGGGATGGGGAGAACAGATAAAAGAGGCAGAGCAGGGTTGGAGAGTCGCTTAGTGGCTAAAAGTACTTGTTACTTAGGCAGAGCACAAGGATTCAGTTCCCAGAACCTACATCTATCCATAACTCTTGGTCCAGGAAATTTAGTAGCCTCTTTTGATATCACAGGTTGACAGGCACTAGGAACATGTATAATGCAATGCATACATTCAAGAAAAAAAATCATAAAGATAAAAAATAAAATGAATACATCTAAAAAGAGAGGGGGAGTAAAATTGGATCCATTATAAAAGTGTGATAACATGATATCCGAGAAAAGGAACTTTAACAATCAGGAAATGTTAAAATTTATAGTGAGAAAAGACTGGATAATATAAAAACCATATCTCATTCTCTTTATTTTGTCATCTCTGGAAGGATTGGTTATACATAGCAAAGATTATCATGAGGCCTTAAAATGAAAAATTAAAAAAAAACTATTGACTACAGCTGGGAAAATGTGGAATAATGGCCAACAGAAAACAAAAAGCAGTGGAACAAATTACATGACAGAAAAGGAAATAAATAGTGGCATCAATTAGTCATCAGGATAAGTTCACAAAGAAATTAATTGAAACAATAACTCAAAGTTTTCGGAGTGAAATGACATAATTCAGTTAGAAGAATGATGGTATGGAGCCATTGCACCAGGACTAAATGGACCAAAGATGACATAGCAGGGTAGTCACTGCAGATGAGACTGTGCGGATTTCCTGGACAGATGCCAGTGCATCCTTGTCTCCACATCTCCAGTTAAGCATGCATAGGCATCCTCAGCAGAATCTTGGTTGGGATGCCCATCTTGATTACAGAATTCAGAAGGGCCACATTTCCAGCATCCAATCCCGTAACCGCAGTGGTAGAATAACATGCAGCAGTACTACTGGAAACAAGTGTCCTTGCTGGAGGGCACTGAAGCAAAGAGAAGAGAATAATAGAACTTGACCTTCTTCGTAGCAGAGTCCCGTTTATCAAACTCTTCCTTCAAAAGTCTCAAAACTTTTCACTCAAAGCAAGTCCTCTGAAGTGACAATTTCCCCCTGTGTATACATCAATCCAGGTGACTGTTTCCAGGTACAGACCTTATACAACTGCTATAAATGACCCACTGGAGATTCCTGATCAGAAATGGGTGATGGGAAAGATTATGCTCACTTTACCACTGTCTACTTGTTGGCTCTCTATATACTGCTCATGTCCAATAACCCCAGTCTCTTCATCTCTGAATGGGGATGCTAAATTTATCCCGCTACATTGGCTTGATGATTAAACAATAATACAAAACACTTGTTACAGAGCATAGTGTGTAGGGAATCCTTCCACTAAGTATGTTTCTTCCTTTTCATGGTTCTAACTCCTATCTCCGTAGTAAAGACAAACCTAGGTCCTTCATGCTTATAGGTAGATCCACCCGTGTTTTGAAAAATTTAATCACAGACTACTGGCATACGTCCACTCAACTTCTTATGACGCATGCTTTAGAAGTTTTGTAGTATGAATGTACAAATGTAATAATTAAGGCTGCATTCGATGGGTGAATATGGCTAAGCATTATTCTTTACAAATTTCTCTCAAAACTGGGGTGCCAGCACATCTACATTTCTTCCTGGAGCTCTGAGAAGAATCTAAGTACAAGTTTATCACATATTTGGATCATCATGTTTCTTGTTTTGTTTTGTTTTTATTTCCTGGGGCTCATTGGTCAAACAAACTGACATATTCAATCCTTCCATTCTTAGGAGCCCTTCACTTTATACCACCCGTTTTACTTATTACTCTTCTTAGACTCTGTCTGCTGCTGTTATCCAAGAGAAAATTCTACCTTTAAATATCCATATAATTACACCCGGGGCAGTATAGGAAAGTCTCCCCATTTTGAGGTCAAAAGCTTGGGACCTCTCATCTATCTTCCAAAGTGCTTTATCATGCAGTGTGTTACCTGAAGTGATGAAGGAAGTGATACTGGGAGCAGAAGCTCTGGATACCAGTGACTCAGAGCCACGCCACCCACCTCACACACACTTCAGTCTTCTTACCTTAACTGAATTTGTCATCATACTCTGAACCACATACCTCTAATTCCTTAGTCTTGCAGTTTAATCACCTGTGCCCTCCTATTGAAGCCTTCGTGCCTCATCTGTTCACCCTGCCATAGTCACTGGACAGCCTCTGGGAAGTAGCAGACTTTGAGTTACTAGAGTGGAGACTCCCAGAGTCTGTTGTAATTTTTGACCCAATGCAAAGGCAGGAATGCTTGAACCAATGCTTGAAAACAAGCATGTCCCTAATCCCTTTAAAGATTTATCCAGACCCATATCATAGAATGAAGATCATCTTAGGATTTGGATTCTAATTTTCATCCATAGAACAATTTTTTTATACCATAGAAATCAGCAATTCTTGGTTTGTAAACCTTTTCTTCTATAAAATGAAATATTATCAAAATTCAGTGGTTTCCAGTCTTTTCATCACTTACTATATTGGACTCAAAATTTACAAATATTTTAATGCCAAATACATTTATTCCCCAATGAATAATTTTTTCCTGTATTTTCCTATCAAAATCATTAACCCTAAATCTTTGAAATGCTTGACCAACAATGACTACAGCTAACCTTACCTTGAACTGAAGAAATGGTTACCATATTAAAAGGAGACAAAACAAAAGGTAAAGAAATGAATGAAACTGTATTCCAGAGGGAGACAAAATGGTGAGAGCTAAAATTATAAGGCATTACAAAAGTAAAACTTTATGGGAAACAGAAAAACAATTTATTTTAGTTCCTTAATAATTAGAATTTAATATGATGAAATGTTTCCCAACTTTCCACTGGCCAATTTTAAAATGAACTGCAAATCTGGATTTTATTTGATACAAAATAATCGTTATAAAATATTGACGAAACGGTCAATCTTCAAAAAACTTACATGGAACCATGGTCACATACTTCTCTGAGGCATGTGAAATCCAGACACCTGGTTTGCAGCCAGACTTGGAGTTAGGACTTGGTGAGGCCTAGAGGCTGTAGATTATGTTCTCTGTGCCAGGCACTCCTCTCAATCAACTCTAATCATTTTTGTGTTTTAAGTTTTTGGTGCTGGTTGTTGAATCCAGAGCCTGTGCCTGCTGCGTGTGTGTTCTGTCAATAATCAGGCCAAGTTCCCTGCCTCCCTTGTGCTATATTTTCCTGGCTATGAGATGAGACATCATTTAAGAAGACACCTTCTAATGTGTATAGGATTACACAAATAGCCACTGAGGAACTCTTATTTACCCTTTATTGCCTTTAAGAAAGAAGCACTGTTATATGTAACCAGCTTTCCCAAGAGATGTGAGTTCTCGTAAAAGGGTGTACGGTAGGGACAATGGGTCAGGTAGAGCCACAGATCAATAAACATACTTTGCATAAATTTTTGGTTATTTTCAGACATTTTCTTTTGTTTCCAATATTACAACAAGTGCACATTTATTTCGTGCAAAGTTATGATTGTCTAAGGCAAACTTATGTGGCTTAATGTCTATTTTTAACCATCCTAAGCTAAATGTCGATGGCTCAGCCTTTCAAAATATGGTGTTAAATACACTCTCGGAGGCACCACATCATGGGGAGAGCAATTGAATGGCCTCATAAATTTGAACTACTAACTTAGGAGCGAGAAGTGCTATGAAATAAATAATTCAGACATGCACGGAAGAACACTAGAGCCACACGGACATAATCAATGTTTTCTGTAGGCATGGAGAATGCATATATCACTTTAGGAACTGGACCATAAATCTGCTTGTTTCATTGTATTGGTATAGGTAAGATCTCTTTTTGAAACAGATGCAATGTTACATAGACTAAAGTAAGTTAATTGGTGCTTTGATGTTTTGCCATATCTGAATTCATTTGTATGGGGCAAGATCATCTGTTCCATCTCTGGCTCGTGGTATTGAAAATCATACCATATCACCACAACACATAATAGAACATTTGTTGTCTCCTCTTCTGGAAGCCGTTCTGCTTCACCCTGTTACTCAGTGAGATCCATGCATTTTGGTGGTGTTTGCTCTCAGCTCCCAGTGAGAAGGAACAGTAACATAAAGCTTCAGGCTCGTGGAAGAGTCAGTGTGGACAGTATGAAGATGTGCCCCTTCAGTTGACTGGCTTCTTCGCCACGCCTGTCTCTTCTTGCTCACTGAGAACAGGCAACCACTCTGTCCTAGCATTTTGGATATATCCAAGAAATGTTTGAAATCTTGGCTGTTTTCTAATGTTGTTTTCCACAACGGGCACTGAGTTTTTCTTATGCAATTTCTGTTCATTCGAAAAATGACCGTTTTCCCTCTCTTATGATTTTATTCAATTCTGTTGGAGTGCCAGAATTTGAAATCTCACATCCTGAGGGTCCAGAGGATATTCTACGGGATGGAGAAAAAAAAACAGTAAAAAGAGAGGGTCAGGTCTGTGTAGTGAGAAAGTCATGAAGTTCCATAGAGATGAACCCGTCTTACCTCATCCAGCTCTTCATGACCACGGAATAAATATGGCATTTGGTTAAAGACTGTTAACCTTTTCCTTTGTGTCTTGCTTACCTAGAATATCATGAAGTTCTAGGAATTCTAAGGAAATCAGGTCTCATCCTTTTGCACTCTGTGAGATGAGTTATAGTCTGTAAACAGGGATGTACTGTACAAAATGCTTACGTAACAGGAGTTCTGCAGAATTCCTATTCTGCCTATTTTAATGGTTACATATATATCTATAGTTACATATACACACACACATACATGATGACACTGCTTGATGCCTTGGGGATAGGATTCATGTGTAAACATGGACTTCATTCACATTTGCCTATACTTTGGGCACATAGCCTGGAGATAATTTTATAAAAATTTTTAATAATTTTGTGTTTGGATTATGAGCTGTTGCATAAGGTCAGGTATGAAGTTTTACACTGGTACTATTATGTCAATGCACAAATGGTTTCAGGTTTCAGATCATTTTTAATTCCATATTTTTAAAAGATTTCTTCATTTTTACGCGTACAAGTGTTTTAACAGTGTGTGTATATGTGTACCACCTGTGTTTGGGTTGCCTATAAGGCCAGAAGATGGCACTGGATACCACTGAACTAGAGTTGTAGAAGATGCAAGCTGCTAGAAACTGAATCTAAGTCTTCTCGAAGAGCAGCCAAGTGCTCTTAAATGCAGAACCATCTCCCAGCTCCAGATTTTATATTTTTAGATTAGAGATCTCAACTGAAAAATTGACAAATCCAATTGATAGCTAAATTCCGTTAGTGTTCAACATGGGTTATTTTGTTTAATTTACATGATGACTTCACCATAAAAATATACTTATATTACTGTATTTTTTCCATGTTGGGAAGCAGACACTTAGCTATAGAACTTATCCTGAATCACACAGTTGATTCTAATGAACACAGGACTAGAAGAGATGGATGCAAAATCAGAGTTCGTTTTTAACCACCGTGTTATGTTTTTTTCATATTTGGTGAAATGAATGAGTGAATGCATGAAAGAAAGCAATCATATTGAATAACTCAGCTCTAAATATGAGAAAACTTGTCTTACCTAAGACGAAATTTCTCTTTTCCCAAATTAATACTCATTCTTGAGCTGCCAAATCGGTTTGCATTTTTATTGCCTTTTTAAATGCCTGCCTCTGTGTATAATGTTCTATGAAGTTTGAGCAGAATAATAGCTCACGCCTAGCTGTGCAGCCGGCACTTGCATGCTTATCATGAAACATGTTTGGGGCTAAGAACAAGAGAGACAAAGACATAAGCAAAGCTGAACTACCCCCATTCGCTGTTAATAACCCCAGATAAGAAAAAGGTGATAAAGACTGCAGCAAGTGATGGGTACGGCAACTTCACCAATGAGAAGGGATGGAGAGGATGCAGAGAGGAGATCTTGTGAGCACTGGAGGAGTTTCTCGTCTGAAAAATTTTTCGTCACTTGATAGTTTATTCCAGAACAGTAAACTTACAGTTTGACATTCGTTAAACTGATGTCCTAGGTTTTTTAAAAACACAGAGAGACACACTCACACACACACACACACACACACACACACACACACACACACAAAGATAGGAGATATTGTTTTGCCTAACTAACATCAGCTAAGAACAATCTTACATTTAAAAAATAATAATTGCATTCACGGGCTGGAATGTGTTTGATAGTCTGTAAACTCTTCGTTGAAGAGGCTCTGGGAAGATTTCATAAGAAATCAGGAACATTTTGTAAGGGATGATTTGATCATCATCTCTCACTGAAATATCCATATGGACTCAAAATCATTATTTATATTGGTTTTGGCCATAACAAATGCAGTATCCCATAATATGATGTGGATTCCCTTAGAAATACTTTTATTATTTGCGATGTTGCAAGAACTGTACTTTGCTCTGGAATAGGTTTTCCTCACATTCTCACCAAAAAGAGAACTTAAAAAGCATTTTTTGAACCTGTGCTAAATTAACAAATAATCATATATCCCAGAGATCATAGCCTCAAATGGCATTTGTGGTGCCTCACAAGGAAATTATTGACTATTCGCCCTTACAGCCATTGACTGATCATGTGACCTTCAAGTTAGAGTGTCTCTTCTTGGTAATAAGAACTAGAGCAAACAATGCCCAAGCACATCACATGCGTTGAGAGCGCACACATTTATCATTTGCCACCCTTTTCCTAAGAACTTTCCACACTTCTTCTTACTTTTCTTCACAATACTCGATAAGGTCAATTTTAATATCAACCCCATTTTATAGATGTTAACACTGGAAGTTTTATAAAATATGTCTGCACAGCTCAGGTTCTTTACTTCTAAATGTATGTGTTTCCATACCTCCCTCACCCCCACCTTTTCTAATAGCTTCAAAAATTTCTGTCTCATTGCAACTAAAGATTTGTTGTCTTAAACACAGTAGAGAGGATTGCTTTTAGATTTAGTCTTCTTAGCCAGGAATACCATATTGGAGATTCTTCCTCAAGGGGAGCAGAGGAGAGTAAGGAGAGGCCAATCAATGAACAGGCTACCCTTGGAAACCTTCAACAGACCTCGGACTTCCCTGCCAGGTGAAAGGGGCTCCTTCCTCACCAGCAAGAGCAGCAGCAGTAGAAGAAGAAGAACCAGCAGCAGCCGCCGCAGCAACAGCAGCAGCAGCCGCAGCCCTGCTTTTCTCTGGGTTCCCATTCATTAGCAGTCAAGGTTTTCATTGTGCTCAGCAAAACAGTCACAGAAAATAAATGTGCTGCACAGATGGGCCCATAGAAAATCTACTTGATGTATTCTTGAAAATTCACAGCTAAATGACTTTGAAGAGATGGAGTTTATTGTGTCCATGATTAAAATGAGGTGTGGCATGAATCTTTCAGATACAATGCTGTCCCTGTAGAGCTTTTGAGGACTGGTGAGGTACAAAGTGGTAAGTGGCCTCTGGCTGTGGATGTGTCTTGGCTTATTGAACCATTCCCCCGATGACAAAATACATTTGCACTGTATTTGGTTTATATGAAGGTAATTGTAACAGGATAAAATAAGCCTGCTTCATTTTTTAAATAAGCAAACATCTTTAATGTACAGGTTTTTGATCTTGGAAGTTCAAAGGGTTCAGAAATTCGTTTTATATTTCCGTGGACCCCATGTACCACACACACATTACAGTTTTCTGAAGCTATTTGGGTTGCTTCTCAAAACTGCTTGCTATCCTGTGTATACATAGTAAGGCCCAAGAAAACACATCTTTAGCAAGTGTCACAGATTATTTTTTCAGAGTACGGCTTCATATTTTATGCACTTAAAGTTATATGGATAGATGTGCAATCTGCTTATTATGTATAGTTTTTGATAATTTGATCCCCCAAATTGCTCACAAAGCTGAGATTTGCAATCTCAGAGCCCACAGGGCAGATGAATTACAGACTTTAATACCAGCAAAGCTAGTTTATTTGGCAATTTTTAAAGCTAGTTTTTGCGTCAGTAAGTCAGTTTTTAAGCTTGCAAATAATGGGAGCTAGGGTTGTCTCAGTGTAGCTATGTGTTTTGTGTATGTGCCACCAAGGCAACCACTACATGGTATCTTAGCGAGACTGCTGTAACAGAATATCACAGATCGGTGGTTTATAAAAGTGAAGTCGGTATTCATCTCTCATAGTTTGGCTGGCTGAAATGTTCACAACCCGTATCTTCTTAAACATAGGTGACTGTCTTCTTGCCCACCTCTCATAAAATGAATAATGTAAGCTCTCTGGGCTCAGCTTTGTAAGGACACCAATCCTATTCATGAATTCCTGCTCCTCTGACCTCATCACCTTCCCGAGGCTCCACCTCTAATTGCATCACTTTGAGTTACTGGATTACAGCATAATGGTTAATGGTGACACGTCAGCATTCGGTATCTAGTGGATGGTAATGCTGTCCTCATTTTACAGCAGGGCTCCTTATACTGGCCAGAGAGATGCGTACTATACAAAGAGTGATCTGGGTTCAGTTTCTAGTACCAACAGGCGGTGGCTCTCACAAGCATCTGTCACTCTAACGACAGAAGCTCCACCACCTCTTTCCTGGTTCTGTGGGCACCCTCACACATCGACACATGCCCCCTCCCTCACCTTAAATAACCTTGTAAAGGAAATTACATGAGAAGGTAGTTTATGAAGACTATCTAATAAGTTCCATTGTTTCCTTTATTATCAAATTAGGAAGGCAGCGTTTATGAAATATTGGAAACAATCTAGAGAACATTAAAGATAGAAATAGAATACAAATATTTCAGTCATAGTTGCAGATCTATAACCCCATGGAGGTATTTGCCTGGGTTTACAGAAGTTTTGAAATATGGAAAGAAACTGTATTCTGTATGAAATTATGGATGTGAGCTAGATTTTGCTCACTACTTCACAGCTTGTGGTTAATTTTACACCAATTTGACCACCATAGGAAATTTTTGAAAGATTATTTGGACAGAAGCAGAATTATAGATCCCTCTGCTTTAGTGAAACAATCAGAGTGAAGGGACTCAGGACTGTAATTTTGATGAACTCTGAAGGAAAATTATATATGGTAGTCCAAGGAGTTGCCACATCAGAATTCTTACGATTGTAGTATCTTAGTCTTAGGCAAACACGAGGCCTTGAAGTAATGATGTCCATAGAAATGCTTAAGAATTTACTCTGGGATTTGGACAGGCCTTATTTGTAGCATCTTCCTACTTTTGTGGTGTCAAAATTCCTACACCAATTATCTCACCAAGTGTCTGGAAACTTAACAAGAGAATGTTTTGTCTGGTGCTCTCCATTTGTGGAACAAAACTGAAGCAATCTATTCAGAATGAGAAAGAGACAGAGAGAGAGAGAGAATAAAAGAGAGAGAGAACAAGAGAAAGAGAGGGAGTAGGACAAGGAGAGGGAGAGAGAGCGAGTGAGTATGTTGAACTTTTAGCAATACAAAAACACATTGGGCCCTTTGTGGACTAATAAACATTGTAATTATAAACTCTCACGTTTCACAAATCTGGGCACTTACATGACAATGCTGTTCTTTTCCTTGGCCTGCTTTGTTCCTTACATGTACAGCAGTGTTTTGTGATACACAATTCTGTTTGAATAGAACCAATATTCTCCAACTACCTTGGCTTTTCTAACAGTACAAGCAAGCATATGGAGTTGCAGTTCTCATTTCTTTAGCCTTGAGGCACATGAGTTGTGTAGACTGAAGAAGGACATTGACATTGAATACAGCGTCACCTGGAGCTGAAAAGGGAAGACTGAGAGGAAACAGAGCCCCTCAAGATGACTTATCAGCGTAATATTTTACCTTAACATACAGTATAGATTGCAGGCTAGAGACGACGTCCATAGTACCCTGTGGTATAACCATTATGCTTGTGTCCTTCTTGGTCCTTAGCTATATTCCATTCAGTTGCTAATCTGCTAGCTTTGAAATTTATTACCTAACATCCCCCCAGAATGTGTTTATTTTTCTTTCTTTCCTGGATTATTTGTATGTTTCTCCTGAGGAATGTTCCACCTTACAGAATAAGGTAGAACAAAGAGATGCTACCTTTTCTGAAAACCTCTTCCACTTTCATACCCATTTCAAGACACACTCTACATAGCTCCTACACCATCACTTGGAGTGAGCACATCTCCCTTTGCTATGGTTTTCTTAGTAGCTCAAAACCTTGGTGTGAATGGATTCACTTGAGAAACGTTTGAAGAATTATTAGTTTTGCACCCACTAGTGGGTCTATTGCTGGTGGATATAGGTGACTCTGTGGGCTTTAATATACCTTCTGTGGCTCTAACATGCCACCAGGATTGACAGCCTCCACGCTATAGAATGCCATCGTTCCTCCTGCCTACATCTCAAATGCATTCCAGGCTCCATAAATTGAATGCATATGATTAAGGGTGGGTTTTTCGGTTGAAATAATTTACATGTTCTATTGAAAATTAAGAGCTGCTTCCATGTAGCAACGCTGCCAAGCCTGTGCCTTTTGAAAGGAAAAGTATTGGTTGAAAAGTTTGGGAAGACTTAGTAGACATCTCTTGAGCTCTAGAGTCATCTTGGAACAGAAAGCAGTCATGGGAGATGGAGTTCGTTTCTTAAAATTAAGAAGGAATAAATGGAAGATGGAAAAGATTTTCCATGTCTTCAAGCATCTTCCCAAGATCATGCAACCCATTGTTGAAAGGCCCAAAGATAATTAGCAAAGAAAATGTATACAATAAGTCAAAAAAGTTTCTGTATATTAATTTTTTCTTCTTATATCAACATGTTCTTCCTTTTATTACTGAACTAAGTTTTATGGTATAGATCATAACCCCAATAATTTATCTTCAATAGCCTCTTTAACTGCTTCACTAATGTAAAAATATGTATCATAAAGTTTACCTGTTTAAGTATACAATTCGGTGGCCATTAGTGTATATCTACAGTCCAATGTAACCATTACCATAATCTAATTTTACAATATGATTTTACTACCTTGGGAGAACACTTGTCTCATTAGCTGTCACAGGTGGTAGGAGGTAGGAGCAGCGTTCCTTTGCTTAGCAGGATAAGGGTAGATTTTATGTCACTAGCTAAAGAAGAGAGTCACAATGAAAGCTAAGGCAGTCGTGGCTGAAAGGTCTCACTACAAAGTGGTCAGGTGTTGCTCTCTCTGCACTCATTCTGCAAGAGAGGACTCATTTCAGACCCACAGTCCTCGAATAGGTCTCTAGTTTCATCAGCGCAGATTACTTGGTAAATACTAGGAGGAAAAAGAACAGTGGTGTTTGAAAGTTCCTCAACCCTCACTGAAGGTTTGTCCTGGCACCCTGTGTCATCTGCACCAGCTGCTGCATGTCACCTTGCACGTCCAGCCCTTGCTTTCTTCATTGTGTATCTGCTCTTCAGTTTCCTCATTTACAGCCTGAGGATCACACGAATGCATCTGTTTCCCCTCTTTGCACCAAAGCAGGTATTACTAGCTTTGCTTATTGATGAAAAATTTTCTGATAGTACTTCCTAAAATTGGATATGTGCAACTTCAAAGATAATAGAAAAAATACAGTTTGTTTTATGTCAAGGATTCATTTCGTTGTATCTCAAGAATGCATTTTGTAGTAAATTATTGCTATTATTTAGTCTGATCATTTAAATACACTTAGTGTACGTATTTAGATATACCCAATTTTCAAATTCTTTTTGAAAACTGCTAACCTTCCAGGAGCAAAGATTTGTCATGACTTCTTAAGGCACTTCTAGGAAAGGACTGAGAGTTCCAAGCATTTTACTCATAATAGCACAGTCTGCTAGTGTATTAAGGGAGGTGGCCCGCGTCACTAATTCTTCTGGAATCCTCTAGAGCTTGTCTTACACAGCAGTGCCACCTAGCATTTACCGCACAGGCTGCCTCCTTTTTATTCTTCTTCTTTTTTTTTTTTAAATAAGGGTTTTATTTATTTATTTATTTAAAATACAATTAAGGGGATCAGTCTGCATTCCTTCAATAAATGTGGACTGAGATTACTTCAGGAAGTATTGGCGGCAGGCAGCTTGCAACTAACAGTGTCTATTTGAAAAATCCTTGTGATTGGAAGGGAATTGGGGTCCATGAAGAAAGGGGCTGTGAAATGTGCTGAAGAGTTTCAAATGTCAGAGCTGCATATTCATGAGCCGCGGGCACCTGTGGCCTTGCTGTGAGGTCTTCCTGCAGATCCTGCCTCTGTGGTGGGCAGAATGGCAATGAAGAACGAACGGGGCCTCGACGTTTATTTGCATATAAACACATATGTAGTATACGCATGCGTTGTACTGTAGATGCACACATACACATACACATCATTTATTTGTATATGAAAGAAGCAAGTAGAGAAAGGACCCACAAAATGATTGCAGGAGTAGAACACAGCCTGCCTCCTTTCTCAGGGGGATGCCAGCTAGAGCCAAGGTTCTGCCCGGACCTGCTGATGCCCACTAGGAACCCCATCAGTGGAGGGCGGATGAGTATGTTCCCTGTGCCAGGCAAGGGAACCACAGCAGACCTTGGCCCTCTGATCTCTTTCTCTCTCCATTGCACCTCAACATGATGGACAATGCTTTCACAGGGTTCAGGTCTTAATCTTCTCAGCTCCCAAACTGTGCTTAAAAAAACACATCAAAACAAATCAATAGTATTTAAGAGGGGGGAAACATGGTACTTAGATTGATGCTTTACATAATGAGCCCTTTATGAGATGTAATGCCAACTGTTAATCAATAGACATGCCAGAACTGCCTCTAATACAACCTTGTAGAGTTTTTTTTAAATTAATCCTTATTAAAAATATTGACTTGTTGTGACTTGCTGGGGCTGCTCCTGGATCTATTTTTTATCCTAATTAGGAGGTTACGCTGCACTGCTTAGGCTGCAGATAATAATGTAATGATTATTGTCTTAAAATCTGAGAATCAATAGAAGATACTATCACACTGTGCCAAGTGTCACGATTATGAAAATTACCAGAGATTTTAAAAGCTTTACCAAAGCAGGATTTTTTTCTTTTCTTTTCCCCCTTTATTTGCCTATATCTGCAAGTTTGTTATTCTGTTTCTAGTTGTAGGTAGGTTCTAAAAGTTGTTATTTTGGGGTTTTGTGGGGATTTTTGTGATTGAGAGCAAAGCCTCCTTTAGATATTGTGTTGTCAAATGCCACTTGGTATGAGAGCTACCACCTTCTTCAAAATGGTGATGCAAATGTAATTCCCTTACTGTAGCAAAGGGCATTTGTGCCTAAAATACTTGACAAAAATTCTAGAATTTATTCTTTTAAAGAGTGTCTGAAGATTTTTACCAAGAGAGTTCTACTAATTGAGAGACACACCAAGAAAATAAAGAAATAGAAACAGTAAATCATTATTTGTAGAGAGAGTTTTGAATATGACATTTAGGAAAAATGTAATCATAACCATAAGGATCACAAAAGTTAAGATAGGTGGTAGATAAAACTGATTTTGTTCTAGGTGCAGTGTGTGTATAAATTTCTGTACTTTTTTCAGCCCTCGAAGATTGTGCTATAACCCATGTTTCACAGACAGGAAATTGAGGCAAGGCGAGTTGCATGACTTAGTTCAAAGTCACATGGAAATCAGCAGCAGTGCAAAGGCATGACAAGCCTCTGGAGTTTCCCAATCTCTGTCTCCTGGGGGTCACCATCATTACTTCTGAGATCTTGGCAGACTCTTCCCACTGTGACGTAGGAAGTGCTGAGATAAACTGAAACACACCAGTGCAAGTCCTCAGTCTATGATCAACCTTTAGGTACCCCACGTTAGCACCGAGGGCAAGCCTCCATCTTTTCCAGATAGCTGGCGAAGCTATGGCCAGGGAGTTCCAATGCAGGGGAGGAGGCAGGGAAAGACACAGCTGGCAACTTCTGTCCTCCCAGGGTACCCTGATGTCTGTGCTCCAAGCCCTACCCTCTGCAGAGCAATTGTTCTTAGGAAAATTAGGGAGGGGGTGTGAATGGGAGGGAGTCCCACTGTTTAGCTCTATGTTTGTGAATAAGGAGAATGTTTTCCTTCTATAGCCTCTTTAGAGACAATTAAGCATTAGCTTTTGTCAGATGCTAAATTACGAGTGAATTTAGTCTAAAGTATATGAACCATGCACCCTTTGAAATTTGCCTGAAAATGCTCATTATAAAGCTAATGCTATGAAAAAGCACTCCCTTTCAGATTAGGAAAAGCACCTGAATAGTTTTCATAAGTGGCTGCGCATCGTTTGAAAGCATTCTAGTGTTGCCTGAACGGCTTTCAACACACCTTTCAACTAGGAAATTTCACATTCAGCATATCTGTAGTTCTACAAGACTTTCAATAATATTTAAATTGGTTAACTGTATTTCTTTTATATCTGTTTTAATGCTTTTATTGATTGGAGGTAGATAAACTTGATTGTGCATGAAATCTTATTTTTCCACACAAAGGAGATGTGATTTGAGCGTAGACGGGAGAAACCCGCACCTCTAAATGGGCGAGACCTCTGAAATGCAGGGTCTGGGTCAGATAGATGTTTGCTGTGTTTGCTGAGGCCTTTGAACTACGTGGAACTGCCTCTTCTGACACTTGTTTCTTCAAGACAGTGCTTTGAAAGAGGGTTTGGATGACACTTCTTTATTAAATCTCCTGGGAGAAAAAAGTTTGTTTTTTTTTTAAAAAGAGAAGGAAGCAGAAAGAAAGAAAAAAGTTAAGGTCTCAATGTGTGAATAATAAGTGCTTCATGGAACACAGATTTTTCTTTTGTTTGAGGACCTTGATAGACTCTTGCATATATAGCGTTAGTCCCTCACAGTTACAGGAAAGCCAACAACCACATTTGTGAGCATTTAAAAACAGTATACAAGAATATAATATGAAATGGTTTTTAACGCATATTTCTTTTTTTTATTTTTTTATTTTTTTTTTCCATACATTGTTTTGTTTTATTTTTTCCATTCAAGAACATAATTAAAGATAAAAAAAAATTTTTTTTTTCCTTTCTTCCCCTTCTCCCGGTCCCCTCCCACTACCCCCCACCCCTCCTCCCTCCCCCTTCTTCCTTGAAAGATGGCATGGTGCCCTGCCCTGTTGGAAGTCCAAGGCCCACCCCCATCCCTCCTGGCCTAGGAAGGAGTGCATTCAAAAAGACTCGGTTCTCAAAAAGTTAATACATGCAGAAGAGATA